>AJWJ01000180.1:0-40862 GCA_000277445.1 Polysphondylium violaceum
TTTTTTTTTTTTTTTTTTCTAGTGTGTGGTGGATCATCTATTGCTAATTTTAATACACCCACGATTTACCACTCTTACTTGTCATCCTCTTTTGTCCTAGTGATGTAAGTTGTAAGAAAAGAGGTGGTGTCAAATTTGATCATACATATTATTGATCAAAAGTGGTTAATTTAGGATGTGTTTATTTCTCTATACCTTTTGCATTTTGAAAAGAAGATTCTCTGAGAGAATCCACTTCTCTTGTTTCATTTTTGAATTTTTTTTTTCATCAATCCCGAAACAGGAAAAAAAGGTGTGAAAAGGGGAGTGAGTGATGGGATTTGAATGACTTGGCCCAACATTTGCAAAAATAACATTGGTGAGGAAAATTTTTATTTTTTTTTTAAATTTTTTTTTCAACAACGGCATCTGCTACAAACAATTTTGAGTGGTATTAAACTCTTTATAAAAAAGAGATCGGAGGTACGTAGAGTAATAAACAACACATAAATACAGAGATAATAACTTTTTCAAATAACCACCAGATTTAGAATCATACCCCCTTCAACTCACCACACACCCTAATTTTTTAGGAAGAGGGATACTAGATATCTATTCATAGTGAATCAATCAAATCAATCAATCAATCACCACTTGGTTTGTGACAGATAGATAAAAAAGTTTATTTTTTTTTTCTTTTTTTATTTTTTGGAATATCACACACAATATTGAAAAAGAAATGGCAGGTGACGGTGTTGCAGGAGTACCTTCACCTTTACCATGGAAGAGATTAATAGGGGCTTATGTGTTGTTGGTTTGTGAAGCTATCTCGACAACTTCATTTTTTGCCTACAGTGGATACATGATTGTTTATTTTGGTTTGGTAGAGAAACTCGAAGATGTGGGATACTTTGCTGGCTATGTAGCCTCCTTTTTCAGTTTTGCTCAGTTTCTTAGTAGTTTTTTTTGGGGAAAGATGAGCGACAAGTATGGAAGAAAACCAATTTTAATCGTAGGGTCCATGGGATCAATGTTGTCAGTTTTGGTTGTCGGAACATCTGTCAATCTACCAATGCTGATTGCAGCACGTTGTATAAATGGTCTCTTGAATGGAAACATTGGTGTCATTAAAACTTATATTGGCGAGTGTACAGATAAATCCAATCAAGTGGAAGCATTTGGCTGGATTGGTTTGACATGGGGCTTGGGATCCATTATAGGACCCATGATTGGCGGTGCTTTGATTGAACCCGTAGACAATTTTCCATTTTTGTTCAAAAACTCAAAATTGTTTAAAAGTTTTCCATATCTTTTGCCAAATCTAGTGATTGCCCTGACGACATTGATTGGATTTACATTTACCTATTTCTATATGAAAGAGACATTGCACAAAAAAGAGCCATCCATCCAATTGGATGATATTGAGGATCAATTAACCACCGGTATGACACCAGAATACATACATGACACTGAAGATATTCATGGCAATGGTATTATTATGAAAGATTATGATGATTCTGAAATCAGTGGTACAATAATTGGTGGCAATAGTAATGATATCGATGGTCAAGACAACAACATTAGCAATACAAAAGAAGAGGAGAAAAAGAATTTATTAAGCAATATTATTGTTGGCGATGAGCAAAGTTCATCTGAATATAAATTCCAAGATACAAATTATACACTCAACGATGATGAAAAAGAAAAGTTGTATGATCCACATCATCAAAGAGAAGAATTAGAAAACAGAAAAGAAATGGATTCAAATATAATTGCACTCTCAGAGTCTACAACCAATTTCCAAGATATTCCACTCGACAGCACATCGCTTGCACGTGGCAGTATGATTAAAAAATCATTTTCAACCATTTTTAATCTTTTCAATAGCGGAAAGAAAGAACAATATTTTCAATTATCTAAAGATAATTCAAATTCCTCACCTAATCTTGTTGGAGATGGCCATGGTGGTATCATAGTAGAAAAGGAACAACACAAAGAGGTCAGTGTCTTTAAAGATAAATTGATTCTCAAAACAACAATACTCTATGCCATTGTTGGTTTTATTTTCACAATGTATGACGAAGGTTTTCCCATTTGGGCCATGGCACCTGTTTCCGCTGGAGGCCTCAGTTTTACTGCCCGACAAATTGGTGCAACTGGTGCCATCGGTGGTGTCACTGTCGTCATCATCCAGGTACTTCTCATCAAACCAATGACCAAGAAATATGGTATTCTTAAAACTTTTTTCATTGGAGGTATTTTATCTATTATTTCCTTTTTCTCATTCCCCATCATCACCTATGTTTCTCCCTATGGAGGCGACTCTGCCCATCAACCAAGCCCTGCCAAACAAGCATTCTTTTGGTTCTTTATGTGCATCATTCTCACCCTTAGAAATATCGCCGGTCAATTCATCTTCACACCCGTCATGACATTGATCAACAATAGTGCCAGAATGAAGGTCAGAGCCAGTGCCAATGGATTGGGTCAAAGTTTAGTCGCACTTTCCCGTGCTGTTGCCCCCTTTGTATCCAATATCCTCGCATGGTCCCTCACCTCTGGCTATCCATTCCCTCTGAACCACTTTTTAATGTGGATCATCATGGTTGCCCTCTGTTTAATCCCAACCATCATGTCTAAATTCTTTTTACCAATCACTCTAAATGCCCCAATCGTTGAAAACGATGACGATGAAATTGAATCAGAAGAGGAGAGTGCAAACACTCATTTTATGATTGAATAAACTTTTTTTAAATTTTAATATATATATATCTACACCAACTCCATCCTTTTTTGACATTGTTGTGTTTTTCTCGATTTGATTGAATTATTTGAATGCCAATCTGACATGATTTGGGTTGGCTTTTCCGATTACTTTTTTTTTAAAAAAAAAAAATAAAAAAACATAAAAAAAAAATTCAAAAAAAAATTGTCACGCGTGACAAAAATTAATATACCTGAAAGGGTGGGTGTAGGATTGAGTTTTTTTGGATATTTCAGACACACACAGACATATATATACATATGTTTTAAAAGATTAAGATGAGTATCAGAGGCGACAAAAACTACAACTATCTCGATGAAGAGGAGGATTACGACGATGGTTCACCTTCATCACAAACACCAATGGTAATATGATATCACGCAGCAACAATAGCAGTAGTCACACGATTGAGTGCGGTCATGTGATGATCATGTGATCTTGTGATCTTATCTAACCATTTGTTCATTCATTCTATTAATTAGGGTGTATTAAAGAAAAAACCGAAAAAGAATGTTAAATTTAATTTACAAACATTTAGTAATAATAGTGATAATATAAATAATAATAGTAATAGTAATAGTAGTAGTAGTAGTCATAGTATTGGTAGTAAAAAGATAACAGATAGTTTTCATGATGAGAATGATATGGATTTTTATGATGACGATGATGATCTGTTTTCAAATATATTTGATGATGAATCATTTCATAAAGCAAATTATTCAACGAGAAGATGTGTATTTAGAATTATTTCATATTTAAGACCTCAGTTTTGGTACTTTATGTTGGCCTTTTTATCATTAGCAGTAACAACTGCATGTCAATTATCTTTACCTTTTTATTTTGGTATGTAATTCATTACATTGATTAGTGATCTATATATGTATCTATATATTAATAATAATAATAATAATGATAATGATAGCAAGCGGAATTCAAGATACAATAGAGGGTAATGCAATCAATAGATTTAATAGTAGTTTACTTAATAACACTGGTAGTACAACTAGTAGTGGTGAATATCATGATGATATTAAAATAGATTTAGATGATGATATCATTCATAATTTTATATATAGTTTTCAATGGTTTTCTTTGTCAAAGAGTTTAATGATTATCATAATCATTCAAACACCATTCTTATTTACCCGTTATTTATTCTTTACATTGGCTGGAAATAGTTTTGTATCAAAGTTAAAAACAGATCTTTTTAAATCATTATTAACTCAGGAAGTTAGTTATTTCGATTCAAATAGAGCAGGTGATTTAAAAGCTGTTATTTCTTCTGATCCTGTATGTATAGAAAGATATTTGATATATACATAATATAATGGATTTACTAACCATATCTATATTATATATAGTTGATCATTCAAAATTGTATAACAGTTGCATTATCAACATTGATTAGATGTAGTTTACAATCTATGGGAGGATCATTAATATTGGTATTTATATCTTGGAAAGTTACATTGGTGTTGGCATCGTTTTTAGTTATATTATTCTTTGGTTTTAGTTTATTCAAGACAATCATCAATCCACGTCATCAATACTTTGAAGCCAAACATGTAAATGTATCACAAATTCTCGATAATTCAATTCAAAACATACGCGAAATACGTTTGCTCAATGCAGAGACAAGAGAGCTACGTTCTTTTGAAACAGAGATTGAATCAATTTATCGTAGCAACAGGTCATTCATTTCATTGAGTGCATTTTGGATTGCAATTGGTAGTTTGATAATGATGGTGTTGTCGGTGGTTGTCTATCTATTTGCTGTCAAACAAACTCTATCAAGTAACATTATGTTGCTCCAGTATATATTATACGCATTGATGGTGACCTCATCCATGAGCGGTCTCATTACATCATTGAATGAGATCCAAAGAGTCGTATCATCGGCACGTCGTGTATTCTCTTTGATTGATCGTAAGCCCGCCGTTAATTTCCAAGGCGGCATCCAGCCCTCGACCGACATTGACGACATTCAATTTGAAAACGTTTCTTTCCATCACAAAAACGGAGCAGTCCTCCTCTCAGACCTCTCATTCAACGTGTCCAAGGGCCAAATGATTGCCTTGGTAGGTCCATCCATGTCCAAAGAGATCATTTTCTCTCTTATCCAAGGCATCTATTATCCCACCCGAGGATCCGTATTGATAGGTCGTATCGACACCAAAGTGTTGGACTTGTTTTATTTTAGAAATCGTTTGTTCTCTATCACCTCCAACACTGTGATATTCAATGGCACTGTTGAGCAAAACATTAGATATGGTCTAGCAAATCATCTTTGTTCACCTCAAAATGTTATCGACGCTGCCAAAATGGCAAACATTCATGATTTTATCATTGCCCTACCAAATGGTTATGATACAATGTTGGGTCAAGATAAAGTTTTAAATAACCAACATATTCAAAAGATTGCAATTGCTAGAGCATTTTTAAGAAGTAAGTTTTATTTATATATCTAAATAGATATTTTATAATCATAAATATTAATATAATCCTCTATCATTATAGATCCATCTGTATTATTAATTGATGAAACATCTTGTGTTATGGAATCAGATCAAGGTATAAATCAATGTTTAGATAAATTATTTGAAAATAGAACTGTTTTGGTAATACCTCATAGACATTCAACTTTATCAAAATGTAATCAAATTTTAGTTTTTGAAGAATCTAGAATAGTTGAAAAAGGAACTCATAATGATTTGATTTCAAAATCAAATGGTTTCTATAAAAATATTGGTAATTATTATTAATTTATTATTATTATTATTAATTTCATTTAAACTAATATATTAAATTTAAAATATTTACCTAGTACAACAACAATTTTCTAAATAAAAGAGTACTTTTTTATTCCCAATAATAGGAGTTTTGATATTGTGTGTTGGGGAATACCTCTTGCATTGTAACTTAAAGTAATATGCATTATTATTTTATTTTATATGCCTCACAAACAATATAATTGTTTTTACTTGAAATACAGAAATTGGTGAAAGATTTAATTTAATCACAAACACTACACACCACACCACACACATTGAAATCAAAAACCATTTGTTTATCTAGTAGAGAAATGGGTGATTGATTATACTTTTTAAATCAAATAAAATCTATAGATCAAAGTGAAATCTTGACTCCCTATTCCCTACTCTACCTTTTATTATCTTCTAAACACAAATCTGTTCATCAAGTTGTAGAAAGATGTGATCACATTAAACACAGAATAATACATTTCTGATTAATATCAACTTTTTAGTTGGAAGGTGATCCTTAAAAACGATAAACTCGTTTATCTCTTGTCATATCCTTTAAAAGTATTTTTCATAATTCTGGAATATTTAATTTTTGATTAAAGATTAGATTTGGCAAATATAATGGGTTTAAAAATAGTCCATGGTGTCTTTATATATGTGCGTGAGTGTTGGTGAGAAAGAGAGATTGACAACTGTTTATAATGGTAATGAAACGAATTTGTGTGAATAGAACAATATAAGAGGGGTGGGGATAGTTTTTATTATAATAAAAAATTTAATTTCCTCCTTTTCTTTAGCTTTTAAATTAGTATTACTTTAAAGTAAAGTATAGATCTTTTTCATTTGTACCCCCATTGATTTCCATTTATTATCTATAATTTATTTGTTTTCCCTCACCACCCACTAAATTGATTAGATTAAGATTTCGTGTGATGAGAATAGGGTTGGATGTTACCCCATACTTTTGTTTTCTATTTATAAAGAGTATTTTTATAGTAGGTTAAAACATATGAGGGTTAAGCATTACTAATCTCTCTATCAATTGAGCACCCCCTTGAAATCATCATATACACCCCTTTACCCTACTATGGGTGGTAGTATTTTTTATTTATTTATAAAATCCACCCTAAACACTCAATTACACATCACACTCAACACAAAATCACACAAACCCACCCTAAATTTACACACACCCACACAATATTCATTATTTAAACAAATATATTTGTATTTGTATTATGATGATCAAAAAGATACGAATAAAAGACATAATAAATAATAAATTCAATTCTCATTCATTCAAAAAAAACTATTAGCTCCAAGAGACACTCAACCAAATTAAAGTAGTATGACATTTTCTCTCTGGTAAACAAGACAAGTAATATTCATTCATCAATTGTATTTTAATTTTGCTACCTATTTTAATCGAGCGTAAGTATAGAGTTGGTATGTGTGCGAACTCATGTATCCTAGTTTAAATCACTCTTTAAGAGTAAATTTCATTTTTATACTTTGGAATTTAAAATCATGTCAAGTATTACAATATTGGCAATAATTGATTCCATATACTCACACTAAATGCATATTTGATTCAATTGTATTTTTATATTCACTACCCCCTCCCATTCCTTTGAATATATAATTTGATTTATCACTTTTCCCGAGAAATTTACATGTTTTCACCCCTCAATTTATTGACATAAACATCAATTTCCCAAAAAAAAAAAAAAAAAAGAAAAAAAAAAAAAAATACATTACTAAACTATTTTAAATCAGTAAATTTAATATTTATACTTATTCTATTTAATAACCTATAGTCGTTTTTTTAAAAGATTTAGAGTAAGTAACACTGTAAATCATAAAAACATTTGATATTATTTTCCAAATCTGATCAAAAAAAATATCACTATTTTTGTTCATTTTTATAAAATTTGTCTGTTTTTTTAAAAAATAATTCACATTTTTAAAAATAACCAGTATATATCTATCACCAATAAGGAAAGAATGTACATTGGTTGGTTGTGTTTATTGTATTACATCTCTATAGTTATAAATGGGTGATAGGCATACCCATATATTGAGTAGCTCCTCTTTCTAATTTAGTATTTTTGTGTAATAAAAAAACAATTGGAAAAAAACGACCTAGATCATCTTGGTTTTACTATTCTGGTATTCTAGAGTGTTTATATGATGTGTGTGGTTTTTAATCCGATTTTTTTATTTGACATATACACACAGGTTCCATTGATTCCATTTTGTTTTTTTAAATTTCATCTTGTTGTTTCACCTTTTATTTTATATTAACCACTCTTTCTCAAAATAGTTGTTTTGTATTAAGAATAAAGTTGAGTGTGGGGTGTGTTAAATTTTGTAAGAGTGGGATCTATTTATGTAGAAATAAAAAAAAAAAAAAAACAAAGACATAATTTAATGAATGTAGTGTAAATAAATCTCCGGCCGAAAGTAGAGATATTTATTTATATATATTAAATATTTAAATTCTACATTTTTATTATAAATAATTTAATATCAATAATTTTATATTAATAGTTATAGAAATTCATCCTCAAGGATTCTCTTAATCCTGTTGTGCTCTTTTCATTTTTATTTGTATTTCCACTAAACCCCTCTCTCCCATCCATTTTACTGATAATATCACAAAAATTTTCCTAATTATTTATTTTTTCACAATAGACAAGATAATAATTATTTATTAACAATTTCATCTAAAGTAAAGTAAATTTAGTTTAAGCATACTTTTTATTATTTTCTTAGTATAAAAAGATAAAACTTTTTTAAAAGAAAATTGTGATTTTTTTTTTCATTTTAGAAAAAAATTTTCTTTTATTTTTATTTTTTTGTGATTTTTTTTTTTTGTTGTTAAAAATCAGCAGACACTCTCCTGAAGACGACTTTTTTCATCAGCCATCCAATCACATAAAACAAGAATATAGCGGTGATAATAATAACAATTGCAATAATAGATTAGTGTTGTGTTCTTTTTTCAAGATCAAGATACAAATTGATTTTCTTTGTGGATCACCCCACTACCATCATAAAAAAGAAAATCTCTGACAGAGGGTGTACTCTTACCGATACCTCTGTGCATACATTGATTCAAAAAAAAAAAAAAAAAAGAAGTAACGAATCGCACTATACATAGACATTACCATTGTTATATTACTACCATAATCCATCCATTGTATCTCTATTTCATCCTCATTTTCATTGTACATTCATTCATATTAGAAGAAAGGAAACAACAACAACGACATCAACAACAAACAAGTCTGACATATTTATCATTTATAAATCATATAATACCTATCTATTTAGAAATCAGATTTTTTTTACTTTTTTTTTCTTTGGTGATCTCTTTGTATATAATTCAACACACCCAGAGAAAAGATCAATCAACAAATCATAATCAATCAACTATAGTACTGGTAAGACACCTCATTGTGAATTAAACACATCACACATCACTCTCTTTTGCATAAATTTAAACACCCCCATTAAATTCAAAAAAAATTTCAAAAAAGCAACAGATTTTAACAAAAAAAAAAGTTTTTAGAAAAAACCCAACCACTCACTTCTTTTCATAAAATAACAATCCCAATTGCAGTCGTAGGAATTGAATTCATTTTTAGAATACCCCCTTCACACAATCGTCTTTGTAAGCACATCTTACTTTGCACGCAGTCAAAAAAACACAACACCATCATCATCATCAACAAGAGAATATCTTTTTTTTAACAAAAAATTTTTTAACTTTTTTTAGATACTTGGGAAAATATAAAAATCATGGAAATAGATAAAGAATTTTCAGAAGAGCAGGTTTTAAATATCGTTGATGGAGAAAAAGCATCGTCCTCTACAAGCAATCATAGTAGTAGTAATACTGATAATATCAACAATAGTGTTTGTAAAGATAGAGGTGGACTTGATGTCAGTGGTTCTAGTACACCACCCAACAATCAACAACAGATGCAACAAAGCCAAGAGCTAAAAATTGAAGAGTATTTGACAGAGAAAACGAATCATCTTTCGCTTTCGTCTTCATCAGTAGTATCTACAGTATCAAATGATTCTTCATCTTCATCATCTGCAACAACTCCATCAACATCAACTAGATCTTCTCCTACTTCTTTTTTAGCTACTGATCATTCATATATAAAACAACAACCATCATCACAACCACCACAACCTCTAATGAGTGAAGTAATCTTGTATAATAATAGTATTAGTAATAATAGTAATAATAACAATAGTAGTGGTAATAGTAATAGTAATAGTAGTAGTGGTAGTAGTACTAGTGGTAATAGCAATAGTTCAGGTCGTAATAATAGTAGTGTTGTAAATAATAACAATAACAATAACAATAATAATGGTCGAAAAGGTAATAATAGAAATTCAAGGTCACCTGTTACACCACCAATTTCAAATAAATCCAAAGATAAAAGCAATGGTAATGGTAGTAATAACAATTCACCAATATTACAACAACAACAGCAACAACAACAATCACCTCAACAAAATTCATCATCTAAAAAGAAGCCAAATAATTGTAAAAATGTTGCATTTGGAATACTATCTAAAGAGAGAATAATGTTGTTGATGAAAATATTACAACAAAAGAATCCAATCACTTCCATGGATCAAAAGATTACCATTTTCTTGTCTATTGAAGAAATATTGGGTTTGATTTTAGCAGAACTAAAGAAAAGAGACATTCCTCTTGCAAAACTTGGTATACGTTTAGTGGGTAGTACTGCTTCAATGATTGTTAGTTCAAATTCCAAAGATAGAAATGTTGAAGACTTTAATGACATTGATTTGTGTTTATATTTATCATGTTCAAAAAAGAACACTTTCTCTATCATTTTGGATTTAGAAGAAACAGTGATAGCAAATGAAGTTTATCGTCAAACTGGTATAATCATTTCAAAGAAGGAAGTATTTGATAACTTTTTTAAAGAAAGAGTAAAGGTTTTCAATTATAGTAATGGAAATAACAATAGCAACAACAACAACAACAACAACAACAAATCAACATCCTCAAGTCCATCACCTTTTACTACACCCTCCTCATCGCCACTTGTGGAGCCCCATACATTGGCGTCTTTAATATCAAATTCTTCCTCTTTGTTACCATTGCCGTTACCAACATCCAATAGTTCAACACCAACTATAAATTTAGGTACCCCTTCAATATTAGGTGTATCATCTATACCATCTAGCCCATCATCAACAAACACATCATTACCACATCCACCATCTATTACACTACCAACTCACCTTTCTATTCCAACATTATCATCACCAAAATCAGCACCCACCACACCTACTTCATCCTCATCTTCACCATCTAATCCATTTGATCCATTGAAACCAAAATCAACATTGGAAGATGATTGGTCATTGATTAGTATTGGAGGTCATGGTGAAAATTCTAGAAATATTGATATTAAGTTTATTAGAAAGATTCATAGAGCCTATGCATTCTCTTTGGATTCTTTTCATATTATATTGGATCCTTTATCTGATCTTTTCAAAAAATCTTTACCCACAGAATATACAAAAGAGGGTGGAATGGAAAAGAATGGTTTATTTAATTTCCCTTATAATTACTTGGGTTTCACTGGTTTTGGTAAAGATAAACAAGATAAAGAAAATAGTAATGGTCCAACTCCTACCACAACTAATACAACAACAGCAACAACAACAACAACAACAACAACATCATCATCATCATCATCATCGTCATCGTCATTATCACCGACAAAAACAATAATCACAATAACAGAGGCAGAAAAAGAAACAACATCAATAATTGAAAGTGAAAGTGGATCTGAAAATGAAGAAGATCGTCAAGAAACATCCTCAAACTCATCATCTACTTCATCAAATTTAATCAATGAAAATCAACAACTTCGAATTATTCCAACACTAGATCTATCAAAGAGTATTGAAGATACAACACCCAGAAAATCATCAACTTCTTCATCATCTTCCTCCTCTTCTTCATCATTAGATTCACCTCATTCACTTTCATCTTCCGATGATAGTACTACTATTACTAATGATCAACAACAACCGTTAACATTACAAGTTGAATCATCATCAACAGATTCATCACCTTTAACTTTTGCACTATCACCTGTTTTAATTACAAATAGTAATGATAACAGTAGTAATGATAACAGTAGTAATGATAATAATAGTAATGATAATAATAGTGGTGATAATAATAACAATAATAACAATAATACAAATGAAAGTGATGATTGCCCAAAACAAGAAAATGAATTTCCTCCACTTTCTTTAGATGCCAAAAAGAAAAATAGAAAGCAACAATGTGAAGAATTCCCCCCACTTCTCTCGCCAACACATACTTCTGTGAAGAATTCAAATGATGGTTTTCAAATTAATTCAAATAGTATTTGGAACCAAAATTTTGTTGAAAAACTAAGAAGCCCTCCAATTATACCCCTCATAAAGCCATCAAATGATAATGAACCTTTAAAACAATTAAGTTTGGATAATATTGATGATTCTAGTAATAATAATAACAATAATGAAAATAATAGTGCCCCAATTGATAGTAATAATAATAACAATAACAATAGTAGCAATAATAATAATAGTGGTGAAAATAGTGAAGTTTATAATATTGTACAACAATATATGAATCCTTCTAGTAACAAAAATTTTAGAGTCAAACATTTTAATATTCAAGTAATTAGTATATTTGGTAATTTCTATGCGGCAAAATCAGATTTGGATGCTAATAGAATATCAACAATGGAACCAAAACAAATTAGAAGAGGTATTTTTAGATATTGTCATGAGTTAGCCAAAGGTAGAACTACAATTGATTCTTCTTATTTTGACAGAGTGTTTAGAGAATCCTTTTTTAATCAAGATTTAATGAAACCTTCAGAGTTCCAAATGACCTTGATCAAATATATAAGAAAACACAAAGGAATTGCACTTAGATTTTTAAAACATTTAGAAACACTTTTAATTCAACCTCTCAAAAATCAACCACATAATGGATTGTCACCGCTGTTAAATACAAATTGTAATGGTGTTCCATGTCTTAGTAGTTGTAATAATAGAAATGTTTTTTGTAATAATAGTGATAAAGATAATAGTACTGATAAAGAAAAAGATAATAACAACAACAGTGAATCAATAATTTCAAATTCAACAACACCATCAGGATCAACAAATCCTTCACCAGCTTCATCACCTTTATTATTTGATCCATCATCACCAACCTCAATGCAAACAACACCAAACTCTTTTGAGGCTTTTTATTTTGATTATTTAAATATTATTTCTTATTTAAAATCTAAACTCTTGTCAGATGACTTTGATACTGTGTGTTTTGGAAGAAAAGAAACCGTTCCTATCAGTAATAAATAAACTGTCAGAATAAAAAAACTTTATTTATTAATATACTTTCCCATCCTATCATTTTTCTCTTATTATGTTACACTATCCTATATTATCTCCATTTTTACATTTATAAATGGAATTTATTTTTTTTATTTATTTAGACAAGATTACCAAGGGGTAGAGATAAAATTAACATATTGAACACCTGATGGAGTAGAATTTTCAAACAAATTTTTGTAGATTGGATAAACAATACGAAGAGCACCATCAGATTCAGACAATGGAGGTGGTCTAGTTTGGCTCTTTGAATTGCTTGGTCTCATATTTGAAATCCATCCAGTATCAACACCACAAACATAGATATTTTGTCTTTCGGCACCATAGGCAATGGTTTTGGTCAACATGTTGAGAGCAGCTTTGGCCATATTGGTATGAGCATGATATCCACTAAGTCCATTCAACTCATGGTTGATATTTCCTTCTGGTGAGGTAACATTGATGATGTATGACCAATCGAATCTAGTATTGGGCTTGAGATAGTTTGAAAAATCAGCTGGTGGAGTTTTCACTGGTTTTGAGTTTGTACCCATCATTGGCATCAATGAAGAGATCAACATGGCGGGAACAGTGCTATTGACAAGATTAACTTCAAAAATTTCAACAGGTGAAATTTCTGAAATTGTTGAAATCCAACTAGTATGACTTCTGAGATCCAGTTGCTCTCCATGTTCATCAACTTGACCAACAGGAAAGAGGTGATGATTAACTTCCTCCTCATCTTGATCTGGTAAAATTTTTTGTTTAACTAAAAAGGTTGACAAATGTGAATTTCTTTCCACAGAGATTTTAACTAATTTGTTATTTTCATCTTGGTTATTATTATTATTATTTTCATCTTGATCACTAGTTTTAGTTTCAGTAGTTTCACCATCTTTAATTGATAATAATTTTTCTTCTTGAACCAAAATTTCGTTATAATAAGCTCTTGGACGACGAATAGTTTGAGCAGCATTATTAATCAAAACATCAACACGAGTAAAGTTTGCTTTAATATAATTGATAAATTCTTGAACAGCAGAGAGATTTCTAAAATCTAAACCATAGACAAACAAGTTTTTCAACATTGATTCGTTGAGTTCAGGATCAGCTTTGAATTTTTCACAAGTAACCATGGGGAAACGAGAAGTGACCACAACTTTAAAACCGGCCATTAAAAGATTTTTGGCAGTCATATATCCAATCTTAATTCTACCACCAGTGACAATGGCAACCTTTTCTTGAATGAATTGAGCATAGACTCTGAAATATTCATTCCAACGAGTGGCGAGCAAAGATGTTTTATTCTGACAATCTAAACAGATACGAGTTTCATTGTTGTAGGTTAGAGGTGCTTGACAACAATAGCATTTTAATTTAATGTTAGTGACCAGTTGTGTCATTCTAATATTATAGAATTTCCAATTGAGTTGTTTGTAAAAGAACTTCTCTTTGGGAAGGGTTTTGAAAAACAATTCACTATCAAATGTAGCAGTGGGAACACAAGTATCTGTTGTCAACTTGAAGTATTTCTCTACTTTTTTCCAAGAATTATTTGGAGCAAAGGGAAACAATAGACCATCATATTCACCATTTCCATCCTTTTTAAACAATTTCTTTCTATTTCTTTGACTGTACACTCTATCTGGACTTCTACGTTGGCAGAAATCAAACAGATCTTTTGTCTTGTCGCAACGATTGGCATGAATACAAAATTCAAAGCACACGGCATCAAAGCCTCTAAAAACATACTTGTACATACGCTTATTAGACTCTTTCCAAAGTTTTGGACCAATATAATTAACTCTTTTGTTAAAAGAGTTTACAGCTCTTGGCAAGAGATAAACATTTTGACCATCATAGGCATTGGTAACACAGTCCAAATCATAAAACAAGATTAAATCTTCAATGGAACGAATGATAAACACAACCAATTGAATAGGTCTATAGGGAAACTTGGACACAATAGAGATGGAATTGGCAGTACGGACAAATCTAAATTCGTTGCCAACTTTGTGACGAAGATTTTTTTCAATTTGTTTAGCAGTCTCTTCAAGTCTTGCTTGACCGAGTGACAATGATGGAGCAACAAAAAAGAGATCAATATCAGAGTCTAAATACATGGAATTGGTATTGAAAAACTTTGTAAAGATCAAATTATAGAATGGAAAGTATGGATCCAAGAATTCATTGATTTTTTCACGAGGACCCCATGGTAAATTTAATTTATCTACTGTTCTCTTTATCATCATCATGTCTCTGTAGGCAATGAGTTCGGTGACCGAGAGTGGCTCAAGACAAGCAGTAACAGATCCACCAGTAGCAATTACACTGGTACCACAGCTATCTTTGGCAAAGGAAACACCTTCAAACAGACCTTGGGTAAAGACATTGAATGACTTTTGAAAGAGATCCAAAGAAGAAATCACAGACAAATCACCCAAGTTTGGTTTTTTGATACTACGAGTTGTAAGTATTGGATGTTCAAGTTCAGAGGGATCCAATGGAATTCTAGTGAATACACTCTTGTCTGGGAAATATTGATCAAAGCCAAAGGAAATCTTTTTAAATTCTGAAAATACTTTGGTCAATTGACTTGGTGTATCTTGAGGAAGAATTGTATTGTTTAAATAAAGCTTTTGAAAATCTCTTGTTTCTAAAAGCATTATGGTATTAAACAAATCATTGTTGATTGATAATAATAATCTATTGATAATATTTAATCTCTTTTTATCTAGATTTGAATTTTCAATATTTAAATCTGTTTCTTCTTTGTTATTATTATTACTGCTAGTATTTAATGTTGATTGTGTACTCGAGGACGATGAAGCATTATTATTTGTTAATAAGGAATCTTCCTCATGTTCATCTTCATCTTCTTCATAGTCTTCTTCATCAGAACCATCATAACTATCAGTGTATTCATCATCAGGTTGAGATTTCTTTGTTGTTGTTGCTGGTGTTGTTGTTGCTGATGTTGTTGTTTTTGTGGTTGCTTCATCACCAACAGGGTAATCAAGGCTTAACAAGATTGCCTCCAATTCCAATTTCTTTGTTTCCAATTCTTTTTGAATAAACAAAACAATGTCTTTGTTACAAATGGCATTCATAAAACTTGAAGAAAAGTACTTCCAAATAGATAATTGAATTTGATAATCATAATCTTTGGGAATGAGCAATTGCAACTTTGTTGCCCAAAAGAAAGCAGAGTCTAAAAAACGATCAAAACATTGTTCCAACTCTTGTACATCACCTCTTTTGAATGCTTTGGTGTACATTGCATTGATATCTTGTGCAACATTTTTATGAAATTCTCTCATTAAGTCTTGGATGACCTTTGATAGTTCCTCAGGTACATCCATCTTGATTAGGGTATCGTAAGTGTGTTGCTTTACTTGATTCGAAGCAAGGTTTAAAAAAGATTAATGTGAGCTTTCAAAATTCGAGCCATCAAACCTTTTCAAAAAATTTTCTAAAAAATTTTTTTAAAAAAAATATAAAATAAAAATCCAATTTTCTTAGAAATTCTTTCCCGACTGATTGAAGTTTTGTTACACCTAAAGGTGTATTTTACAAGATATTACAGTGGGTATGGCTTTTGTCTAGGTGTATGTGTTATTGTGTGATAAACACATACACCTAGACAAAAGCCATACACAATAACAACAATATATATACACAAAAGAAAACACCGTTTTTTTCAAAAATGATGCATACATTATACATTTGATACTTTATTTTAGACTTTTACTCTACCACCGCCACTACTACTACTATTACTATTAGTACTCTTTGAATTGGATTTTAAAATTAAATTTTGTTGATGTTCAAATATGACTCTTTTCACAGTGTTTTCATACCAAATCTTTCTCTTTCCTGTTTTTTTAAAGGTTTGAGAAATCAATTGACGTTCCAACAGTGGCAATGTAATCTCTGATGGACCTAATATATGTTTCATTCCATGGATTTTATCCTCTTTAAATAAATTAAAATTATACATCTTTTTACCTAAACTTTGAGCCTGATAGAGAATCTCCTCTGTGACACCAACACTAAAACTTGTACCAACAAAAATAAAAACATCTGCATTTGAAATCCATTGCATTGCTTCATTCCACCTATAAAAATTATGACTTGAATAATCTATATCATTATTATTATTATAATTAATACAAATGTTGTACCAATACATATATCTATAATACATAATACAAACCTTCATCAAATAATAAAGATTGTGGTAAAATTGGTTGATTACAATTTGGACATGGCGGTGGATTGATTTCTAAATTCTTTAATACCATTTTTGTACCATTGATTGCATAGTCATCTATATCCATGTCTGTAATTGTTTTATCTGTAGAGTATTCACAACCATCTGTAATACATTTGTATAAAGAGATTCTACCATGAACCTCGATTAGTTTAGGTATGGGTAATTTGGCTTTAATATGAAGTTGATCTATATTTTGTGTAATTACTCTACCATCACACATATCAACCATACTAGATATTGCTATATGACCATGATTAGGCAATGCGTCTAAATATTCTTGTTTTTCATGTGTCAACAACCAAAATTTATTCCACCATTCTTTGGGATTCTCTTTAAACTTTTCTCTTGTTCCCCACTCTGTAATAAAGTTATCCCAAATGGCTTCTTTTTTGCCCTTCTTTGTGTTTCTATATGCAGATAAACCTGATGGGACAGAAAGACCAGCACCTGTCACAAACAGCACGTTTTTTCCGTTTAACATATCATTTGCTAGATTTTCCAATTCTTTTTTGTTTTTTAAATAAAAGTTCTACAATCGTGTGATGATTTATGTATGAGTGTATGTGTAAATATATGTGATTTATATTAATCTAAAACATACCTTTTCAATATCCTCTTCAACATAGTCTTCAATTACCATACCATCAACGATAATATCATCGAGTGGTACCATATTTGTAGTATTTGTCATTTTAAAATAGTTTTACAATATGTATGTATATATATAAATAAATAAATGAATATCTACTAAAAAAAAGTATTTGTATGAGTCTGATTGATAGTGTATCTTGACAAACTAAAAACTACTACGAGATGTTGTGATTGAGTATCTATAAACAAAGCTAATACTACAAATATATTTGCATTACACACTATAAAACACTGATTACAATATCGTATTATGTAAATAGATAGATATCTGTCTCTGTTGATAAGGTATATGTATATGCACGAAAAATAGAAAAAAGAATACAAAAATAAAATTTCGAATTTAATTCAAAAAATTCAAAAAAAAATAAATAAAAAATCAAATTTTTATTCCCTTTTTGGACATGTCATGTTTGTTCGTTTAACGACTCTTGGTCGGGTCTAGAACCGTCCCCAGGAACAAATGATGAAGTAAATCTATAGATACGATCTCAACACTAAAGAATGGTTTGTCAAATTTTCTTTTTTTTTTTTTTTCTATTTTTAAAAGAGACAAACTACAATGAGAGCTGACATTCCAAACTATATGCCCGACTTTAGGGAAAATAGACTAAAGGTATTGGAGGAACAGACCGCTAAATATGGATTTGGCGAGAAAGGAAGGTTGGGTATTAAATTAGCAAGTGTATCAAAAGAGAATCCTATACAACTGGGTGTGATAGCATGTAGAGATTTCAAAGTTGGTGAAAAGATTATATCCTCTCGTCCATATGCTCACGTTACTGAGCCTAAAACTAGATGTGATGGTATGTAATGTATGATAGGTAGACACATGATATTATATTGACACCATTGAACCAATCCAATAGGTTGTCATAAAACAAAAGAAGAGGGCTTAGAAAAACTATCGTTGTGTGGAGGATGTAGTTTCTATGCATACTGTTCGCGTAAATGTCAGGCTTTGATGTGGCCAGTACACAAATTTGAATGCAAAAAGCTCCTACAGTACAAAATGATTGCAGGTCAATTCCCATCAAAGACGACTCGTCTATGTGCAAGATTGATATTGACTGCGAGATTAAATCAAACTGAAAATGGAACATTAGAGATCATTGACAAGATGATTGATATTAAAGATGATAGCACCGATATAGGGATGGCTGAAAGTGTAGATGGTCTATCAAAATTTACCATTACATTGCTCCAGGATGATCCAGGGAAACTTGAATTCTATAAAGCTTACCTTTCTAAATTCTCGCCAAATGGTATGGCTCACGGAACCCCTGACAATACTTTAATCACTCCACTGATATCATTCTTTAATCATAGGTAAGTGTTGTCTTAATAGTGTTTTTATCACCAGATTATATTACTAATACATGTTATATAGTTGTGATGCAAATGGAATAATTCATCAACAAGATTTAGTATACTCTGTGTATGCAAATAAACCTATAAAGAAAGGAGAAGAGATATTCTTTAACTATAGAAGTGGTGATAATAATGCAGAGCTAAACAAAATTCTAAAGGAAGTTTATAAAATTGACTGTCACTGTGATAAATGCACAATTGTTCAAAGCACAGGTAGTCTAGACCAAT
Organism: Polysphondylium violaceum; assembly: GCA_000277445.1. Taxonomy (NCBI): domain Eukaryota; phylum Evosea; class Eumycetozoa; order Dictyosteliales; family Dictyosteliaceae; genus Polysphondylium; species Polysphondylium violaceum. Next base: position 19,469 of record AJWJ01000180.1, read on the forward strand.
ACTATAGATGCAAAGATACAGTGGACTGCAATGGTAGAGTAGATATTAGAAATAATCCAATATCACCGCCAGACACCATTGGTATTTGTTTAAAATGCTCTAAAACCTATCCAACACAAACACTGATTTCTCAAGGCGCAAAGATTAAAGACAATCTCAAAAAAGCATTTGCCCCTCAAAACGCAACAACAAAAAGAGGTCAAATCCTCGCATTGAATCAATACTTTGAACATTTTGATGTGATGGATGGAGAACTGATCAACCTATTATATGGCGCCTTGATCGATCTCGATATCCCATTCATTATCAAGAGAATAGAACTGTTCCTCATTGAAAAGCATGGGATAAACTCTGAATTATATTTCACTTTTGTTTACATTGTCGGCCCAAGATACTTTGAATTGGGCAAATCTCAACTCGCATCCTACTATCTCGATAAAGTTTTAGAATTTGACCGAAAATTCAATCTCATTGAGCTAGAACACAAGTTTGCATTGAACCATATGTTAAACATAGGACTAGAGGGTGTAAAAGCAGACAAATCAGCATTTGGCACTCCTGACAAATATTTTGATTCTTCAATCAAATACTAGCCCGATAATTTAATCCTGGTCGCGCCTTGTTTCAATTTTTAATAAAAATTTTTATAAAAAAAATCTCTTTCGTGCATGGGAACTCCGACCCCCATTTTTGTAAGAGGGCCTTTGGTTTTAGTTTTTTTTTTTTTGTAATCTATTGCATACAACAGTACAGTGATACTTTGATATATAATATATAATACTATTAATGATGATTAAATCAAGTTTATTGTTATTAGTAACAATAGTTGTTATAGCAATAAATGCTATTCCTACAGCATATCAGATTCAAGGCATTCCCTATCATCGTCAGGTAACTGAATATAACTGTGGTGATGCATCAATGGAAATGGTGTTTGGTCATTTAAATAGAGAAATAGATCAATATCAACTTGACGATATCGCCAGAACATCTGATACCGATGGAACTAGTAGCTATGATATCGTTAGATCATTTCAATTTTCAGTAATGAGTTCTTCAATGGGACTCGATGAAAAGGATCATGAGGTTAAATATGGTTTTAAAAAATATCCATTAGGCCTTTTATCAATAGGTTTTGCTTCTTCTGATTTTTGGATTGATGAATTAAAATCAATGATAGCTTTAGATATACCTGGTATGTATTGATTGTGCTTTTTGTTTTCTCATATTATATTAATACATTGTATTATAGTAATTACATTGATGGCTTATTTACCAAGTGATCGTGGAGGTCATTTTAGAGTTATTTATGGCTATGATGTATGTAGCGCATAAATAGATTATTTATTTATTTAAAATTAATATATAAATACAAATTTAATAGGACGAAAGTCAAACCATTTATTCTTTGGATCCATGGGATAGACAAGGACAACCAAGACTTTATAATATGAGTTATTCACTTTTTGAAAATTTATGGAACTATACCGAACCCCAGTCGCCACGAGGTCTCCCCTTCTTTGGTGCTATGGCTTGGAGTTTACCAGTTCAAGGACAAGCTTCCACCAATGGAAATCAAAGTTCAATTTCCTATTCTTTCAACTATGTCAATCCATTCCCATTTGATAATGTAAATACCTCATTACCAACCCCACTCCAAGCATTAACTACCATTACACCATTATCCAAAGATATTCTTATTATGAAACCAAGCTCTGGAATTTCTACACCAGGATCACAAGTCATTCAAAACAAAGAATTAAATTTCCTTTTTGAAGTAGAATGTGTGGCACCAACAGGTTGTAAAGGACTTGAAGTTCAAATTACCACATCCATTCTTGTCACTGGTTCTCTTCCATATACCAATTATAAACAAACTACTTTTTATCTTGGTTATAATTATAATGATATGCTTGGTGAAACTATTGTTATAACTTTGTAAATTGAAATTATTATTACTATTATTAACAAAAAGGTTTTTTTACTATTTATAAATAAATATCGATACATATAAATTTTCCAAATGTTTTTTTATTTTTTAAATTTAAAAAACAAGTTGGTTTAACAAATAAACTATATACACTAAACAAATTATAGAAAAAGATAAAAAGATTATCTTGTATAAAAACTGGGTATTATTACAATCATGATATCCATTCTAAATTGATTATTTAAAAAATCCATATTATTAATAAAAATTTAGATTTACAATTAAATAAAAATTTTCTACTTACATATTCCTTTAAACAATTAAAACAAAACTCATATTTACAATTTTTACATTCTATAAAGGAACAGCCACCTCTTTTTTCTTAGTAATATTATTGTTAATAAAAGTAAATTATTTAATGGTCAAATAATAATAATTACCAATATTTGTATAACATGAAGGACATTTTTTTGTATTATTTACTATCCAATCAAAAGATTCGTCGTTTTGTAATTTAATAAATTGTTTACAATCACCATTGTGGGGTTGATTACAACCTAGACAAAAAATTAATTTACATTGTTTGCATTTTGTTTTTGGCAAGAGTACACTATTAAAATAATGTTCAAAGAAATGGGGAAATAGGTTTTTAATCGTGGATCCACTACTGTATGTGTAAAAATATGATTTTTTTTGATTATTTAGGGAAATATCTTGCAGTGTGTTGCAATTGACACAAGTCCAAAAAGATGATTTTGGTTTATAAGGTTTGCCAGTGATTTGTTGAATCAATTGACTCGATATTAATTTATGACACCAAAAGCAAGTGATTTGTTTATTTTTTTCAATTTGTATTTGAAAATAATTATATAAACAATTTGAGCACAGCTCATTTCCACAACAATCAAACGATTCGAGCTTATTAAATTTTAAATAACATATTTGACATTTCATTGTTTTGTGTTTGTTTTATTTTTTCTATTGGAAAAAAAAAAAAAAAACGTTGCTTGGATGTATTTAAACTATAATTTACTACTACTACTTACCATTTAAATTTTTTGCTCTATAAATAAATTATTGTGTGATTACAAAATCATAAATCATATCGTGTTGTGAAAAAAAAAATTTTAAAAAAAACAAAAATAGTGGGGGAGATAAAAATAGTAAAGAAATAATATACCCATTCCCTCTGTTCTTTTTTTTTCCTGTACACTGAACTAAATTTGTAAGAGAATAAATTAATTTGTACAAGTATCGGAAAACAATAAATTTAAATTGGTTATATTAAAAATAGAAAAACAAATAAAAAAAAAAAAGAAAAAGAAAAAGTGTTATTATATTTTAAATACTAAATACGTAAAAATTTTATATATCGATAATCTTTAATTATTTAAATCTTGTTGATTTTTGACCCAGAAACGACTGGATTGGCCTTTGCGAGGGCAGCCTTTCCAGCAGTTTTATAGTCAAAGCTACATTCATGCTTGTCAGAGTATCTGTGAGATGAACAAAATACATATTCACAACGACACTTAAAACCTAAAAGACCAACTTTTTTACTACAACTAAAACACTTTGTTGTATCTGTTTGTACTTTTTTGGTTGATGCTGGGTCAACAGGTTCATCTTCTGGTTTAGTTTCAACAGGAGGTTTAATTTCTTTTGCTGAATCTTCTGTTTTTCTTTCTTCAATTTTTGGATGTGCATCCCTGTAACATTTTGAGCAAAGGTTGTCTGTTAAAGGATTACTATTTTAACAAAAAAGAAAACTATTATTAGTACAAAAACAAATAAAAACTAAGGTTTCTCGTTTCTTCGAGTACAATTACTTACCCAAAGAAACCACATTGACTAGCACATGGGATTGGAGTAGCTGGTTTTTGAGTAGAGTCACCGTCCATTTTATATTATATATGTGTTTATGTAAATTTGAAAATAAAAAAAAAGGTATATTGAAAAAAAAAGAGTGTATGTATATATGTGAGAGGGGGTTGATATTGTACAATAGGTATTATAAAAAATTAAAAAGGCTTCTATTCACTAGAATAAATACGCTGGATTATTATAGTAGGAACTAGTTGAATAATAAAAGAAAAATTAAAAAGAGTTAATATTATATATAATGTTTGCAAAAAATTCAAAAAAGAAAAAAATAAAAATTTTGAAACCAAACACACAATAGTACAAATTAATAAAGTTATAAAAATTAAAAAAACTCCACTTGAGAACACACAGCACACACAACTGAAACTAACAACTAACAACTAACAACACAACCAACAACAACAACTAAATAATAATAACAACTAATATGAAAACACAATTTGTTGTACAAAAAAAATTTTGAGAAAAAAAAAAAAAAAATTTTGCAAAAATAAAAAATGTGTGGAAAAGGGGTTTGTAAACGGATATTGTGTTATTTTCACACTTTTAGTCTATCTTTATAAACACAAATCATAAATAGTTTATGATGTTGATATGGTGGTGGGTGTGTTGAGTGTGGGTATAATGATAGAGGGGGTTGGATAAAAAGAGAATATAATGTACACTTGTTGTTAAGTGTGAGTGTGTAATGAAACACTACGCACCACACGACACTATAAATAAAAATTAATTATAAAAGGTATTGCTGTTTTTATTATTATTCAAACACAGTGATAAAGTAGTAGTAAAAGTAGGACACTTACTTATATACAAATAAAAAAATAAAAAAAGTAGTTATATATATATACAAAAAATTAGGATGTTGTATTAGTTTAGAGGGAAGTAATAAAAAAGAAAAAAGATGAGAACTGGGGATTTTTATACACCACTCACCAAAAAAACCCAAAATTGCAAAAATTAAAAAAATTAAAAAAATTAAAAAAAAATTAAAAAATGCAAAGATTTGAAAGAAACGTTAAATTTGGAGAAGTATTCGTTGATTGCGTCCCATTCAAAAAAAAAAGCGAATTACTTTGGAAGACCTTGCAGCTTGGGAATATTCGTAATACATATGAGCTGAATCTATTATTAAGAATCGAATCTTTCCAACTTCAAAATTTTTTTTGAATTGAGTTTTTTTTTTTTTTTTTTTTTTTTTTTATTTAAAATTTATATATTTAGTAAAACGTACGTGTGTCTCTGTATCGTGTTTATATGTATATAAATAGAAAGAGAGCGAGATAATAAACGCATACTTATCTATATACAGAGTATATACGCAAACAATATATATTAATAGATAGGAGTAGAGTAGTTGTAGGAGATAGTAATCATAAAATGAGCAACAAGAATAACAGTAGTAATGAAAAGTTAATTGTTGAAGAGAAAATTAGAAAAGCTAAACAATATACAAATGGATTTGATGAAATGAAAAGTGGAGAGAGAAGAGGGATTATCTTTAGTAGAATACCATCTAAACAAAATAATCCCGATAGATATGACAACTTGATTCATTTTTGGTCGCAATCCATTCAAGATGTTTCAAAGTCTTGCAATGTTCTAATTCAAACAACAAAGACTTTACAACAGGTTTTCACTATAGATAATGTTTCTCCTATGTTTTTACCTTTAATACTTGTAAGTTTTTTTATCTACTCATATATAATTGTTACTCTACTCCTGTATATATTAATAAATTTAATAAAGATTGAAATGGAGAAATTAGGATTAATTCAAAGATATGAACATTATTTAGCAGCACAAACTAGTGATATAGGATGGTCTAAATGGTTATGGAGTAAATGTGTAGTTTCACCCATTCAACATTATTCAGGTTATTCAGAGAGTCAATTACAACAACAATACCAAAATCCCAATACAAAGTTTTTGGTTCCAAGTGTTATTAAAGAAAAAGCAGAGAGCCTTTATCAAGGTCAAATTGAACAAATTAAATCAATGACAGACAACATTGTATCATATAGTAGATTAGAGAAATCACTTTTAGAATGGAGAATATCAAAAGAGGAATTGGATCTCTTGATTCAAACATTGGTTAAATGTGGTAAAGCAGTCATTATCTATCACAACAAGGAAAAGAGAGGCATAAAGTTTGCTGTTGATGAATCAACTAGAGTTCAACCAGAGAAATCAGACTATGGTATTCTACAATTACAAAACACAAAGGAAACACTTAGAATTCAAGAGGATAACCTTGTGCTGGACATAGAAAGAATTCAGGATGATCTTCAAAAATCAATTAGAGCCAAACAAAAGAACCACGCTCTCTTGCATTTAAAAAGAAAGAAAAAACTAGAGGACATTTTACTCAAGAGAAGAGATGCTAATTCAAAGATTGAAGATTTACTCTATTCCATAGAATCTGCACAATCAAATCAACAAATCTATGAGACCCTCATCACTGGTGTATCTACCCTCAAAACTGTAAATGAAAAACTAACTGTTGATCAAGTAGATAATATTATGGATGATTATCAAGATGCCATGGCAAATCAAAGAGAAATTGATGAGGTTGTAAGAACAGGCTTAGGTAGTATAGATTCAATGTCTTCTATTGATGTAGACGAAGATCAATTGGAAAAAGAATTGGAACAAATGGAAAAAGATCAAGAAAAAGAAAAATTGGAAAAAGAAAGATTAGAAAAAGAAAAATTAGAGAAGTCAAATGTTTCAAAAGTTTCATTATCATCATCATCATCATCAAATCCATTACCAATTCCAACAAAAGATGAAGAGGATGAATTATTAAAAGAATTGGAGTCCCTTCAAATTGAACAAGTAGAAAAACCAAAAAAACAATTAGTAATGGAATCAAATTGAATTTATTATTAATTTCATACATATATATCTTGGTTTAAATAAAGTTTAATATTGTATATATTTTTAAAACAAAAACTAATTTAATTTCTTTATTAAAACTGGATAAAATATTTTACCAATTAAAAATATTAGAGACAGGGAATAAAATACTTTAAAGTATTGAATAGTTGCACTTGTAAATGGACTAGTGGCAACTATAAACAATATATTTCTAAATAGTTCCAAATGGAATGCATATCGTTTTCTATCAAATATTGCACCAAAACTGGTGAGACTAAGATAGATAAAAGCAAAGAATAAAGATATATTTAGAGAACCAACTTGTTCCTCAAAGTGAGAAACCATTATAATACCAGTAAGAGACACTACCATGTAGTGAGTAAAAATATACACATTGATAATGTTTGAATGGGGTATAGGGTCTCTTTGTTTTTGTTCTTTTTCATTCGGTTGTGGAGCCATTGAGGAATCTCCCATTCTTGATAATCCCTTATCCCATCCAGGACCATAGAAAAACACTTTTAGTTTATCAGAGATGGATTTATATTTTTTAGATTTTTCATACATATCAAACCAATTATGAACTTGAGAGTAGGTTGGATCATGACTGTCGAGTGGATGCACTAATCCATAGAATGGCTTTTCAATTTCAGGTTCAAAAGTACCAAATATTCTATCCCAAATAATTAATATTCCAGCATAGTTTTTATCAAGATATTTTGGATTTCTTCCATGATGAACCCTGTGATGTGATGGAGTGTTGAAAATCAGTTCAACAATGTATGGCATTTTGTCAATGGCTTGGGTATGGATCCAAAATTGAGCAATTGTATTAAATTGTTTATGAAACATATATATTTTAGGTGGCATTATCAATCCAAGTGGTACAAAGAAGATCCAAGATGTATATATTTGAAATATATTTTGTCTAAGAGCAGTTGTAAAATTCTATTTTACCAAAAGGTTAATATAAAATTTTCATCACATGTTTTAATTTTAATACATACATATTTTTCACTGGAATGATGGGTCACATGAGTGGACCAAAGAAAATTTACTTCATGTGCCATTCTATGGAACCCTATAAAAAAAAGACAAAGTTAGCCAAGTGATAAAAAAACTATTTCAAATCTAAAATACTTACAATAATAACAAAAATCAATCAAAATTAAACTAATAAACCATACTAAACTTGAATCTTCAGGAGTATCAAGTAGTCGATAGTTTTTGTATACATAGAGGGCCCCAATAAATTCGATTGAGGATAAAATACCTTTGGGCATTAGTCGTTCCAACACTAAAGTAGACATACCTGTGCTAAGGCTCGAAATGCTATCACTCACTGAAAAGATATTGCCAACTTTTTTTTTATAGATAGATACCACCAATTCGATGCCCATGAAAAGTATAAAGTAGGGAATAGCATCTGATATATAATCGTGGTAATCCTCGCCTAAAACATTTATAGAAACCATGGTTTTCGTTTTTATCTATATGTATTAATATGAACCAAAAGATAATAACAATAAAAAAAAAAAAAGATATCTTTTTTATATTGCTGTAAAATAAGGAAATGGGTGGGGGTAGTGCTATTGTCTTTTTTATAAATTTTTTTCATTCCCCCCTTTTTTAATAAAAATAATGCCTATAGGGTGTTATTCTTTTTTCGAAATAAGAAAGGGGGGAAAATATAATTTTTTAGATTTTTTTTTGAATTTTATATTTTTTATAACACTGCCGTCGATATTTTTTACTATATTTATTTTTTTTTGATTACTACGTGTTGATTGATTGTGATCAAGGTTGGTAATTTTACGTGGTTATATTGTTACCAGACTATGTCTTTATATTTTTCAAAGTAGACTTGTTGTTGCTGATAAGGTTAGGTTAAGATGATGATAGTAGATAGGATAAGTCTTTTTGATTGATTCAATGATTAGTATTATTGGAAAGAAAAAGGAAAAAGTATATACATGATGTTAGAATGATGACATTAAACACTTAAAGTGAAGAGGGGAGTTGAGCCCTTTCATCTTGGAATTGTTTAAGAGTTTTAGATACATTTTTAAAATTTGGATGAGAAGCATCTTTTACCAACTCTAACATGACTGATGATGTTGTAGTAATAAAACTATGAATACAAATATATAAAGAGTGTTGTATTAGTATCAAGTAAATCGTATATGTAGCCCATATGTATATGTACCCTCCACTTTGTCTAACTCTTTCAATTGCAACCTTTCTATCATTTGGGAATTGACTCGAAATAGCGTCTTCCAAGAGATGAACCTCATAGCCTTTTTCTAAAAGATCCAAAGATGTTTGTTGAACACACACATGACTTTCTATTCCAGAGATGACTATTGATTTTGTATTCAACTCTTTAAGCTTCTTTTCAACTTCTGGAACAAACATTGAAAATTTAGTTTTCTCAAATACAGAATGTTTAGAAACATCCAATTCAGAAACTGTGTGACCTAGTCCTTTTGGATATTGTTCAGTAACAATGATTGGTATTTTTAATTCATTACATACATTCATCTAAAAATAATAATAATGATATATATTAGGTTTGAAATCCTTTATATCTAAATAAATTATAAATAAATGAATAAATTACCATGTGGTTTGTAGCCAAAATAACATTTTTAAATTGATGAATGTGTGGTGCAAACTTGCTTTGAATATCGCATCTATAGATGTATTAGAGTATTAGTTAATTTGATAACAATAGATATGTCAAGTTGTACCTACACAAAGAATGCAGTTGTTTCTGGAGTGAGTCTACCTATTGATCTTAACATATTGTGGCGAAATAAATTTTATGTGCTTCATTTTTTTTTTTTCTCCATTCCATAGAAATTAATTTCAAATTTTATTAATTTTTTTGAATTTATTTTATTTAAATATTTTTTGTTGTTCAAAGTGTGTCAGACTTTGATATTATTTCCTAATAGGGAGAAAATAAAATGATAATAGACTTGAAGAATTGACATAGTATTCAGACAAAATATGGTTCAATAAATAAATATTGGAAGTTGATTATCTTGCAAATGTGCATTCCAACCTTTTGATCACAACTATAGAGATGAGTCTTTCTATCTGATAATAATGCTTTATAGATTATCTTGGACTTTACTTTACTTTTCTCAGAGGATACACACCTATAAATATGTTTACATTTTAAAAAAATACTATTTTTAAATTTATTGATTCGAAATGGTAGAATATTTTTGATCACCAGATCTGAAAAAGTTTCGAACTTTTGAAAAGAAAAGGAAAACATTTTCAAACTTCTTGCTTCCAATAAAGAGATAAATACAAAAAGAAAAATAGAAAAAGAAACCTATTGCTAAAAGGGCTATCATCCAATTGGCTGTGGATTCCTCCATTGCAAAAAGTACAATCAAATATACATTAATTGTGATAATAACTAGAGATAAAAATCTAACAAATATATTATTGGCCCAATGGTTTTTAAATTTACCCATAATCTCTGGATCTAATTATTATTATGGGTTGGTTAGTATACTTATACTTTGCTTTCTATTATAAAATATAAATATATAAATACCATTTGTAAAATATAAAACAGGTAAAACAGCAAATGGAAGTTGAATACTTTGAAGAACATTTAACCATTCATCAAGAGCATCGAGATGTTGAGTGGAAACCAATGCAACGATAATAGCGGGAACAATGGCTGTTAGACGAGTGATCAATAATCTTTTCCAGGGGGCAATTGTGAGCTTCAAGAAACCTTCCATTACAAATTGACCTGAATAGGTACCTGTCATAGTCGAACATTGACCTGCTGCCAAGAGACCGATGGCCCAAATATATTTGGCAACTTTACCATACTTATCCATTAAAAAGTCTGCGGCAGTAGAAAGACCTATACTATCGACAGAACCAAAGAAGCCTTTGGCAAAAACAGAAACAACCAAAAGATTAATGATAAAAGAGATAAAGAGGGCGACAGCACTTTCAATACTAAAGTACTTGTTGGCAATTTTAATTTGGAAATCTGATTTTCTATCAATTCTTCTCGATTGGACCAAAGCACTGTGGAGATAGATGTTGTGGGGCATGACTACGGCACCCAGGATACCTACTGCTTGTGAAAGATTGGAGTGTGATACACGTGGAATAAAAATACCCTTGATGACTTCAACTTGATCTGGCTTACTAATGCCATACTCGATACCAAAGGCAATGACCATAACAGCGATTAAACTGCAGAAAAAGAATTCTAATTTTCTAACACCATATTTTTCCAAGAATAAAAAGGTAAATGTATCTGCGGCTGTGATCAATACACCGGCCCAGAGGGGAATGTGTCCGTTGGATAGAATATTCAAGGCAATAGCGGTACCGATAACCTCTTGAATATCACTACCAATAATGGCCAACTCTGTCATTAACCACAAGCCAATTTTGGGTCCGGTAGGATACTGATCTCTGCAATGTTCGGCTAAATGTTTGCCAGTGACGACACCCAATTTTGAAGCTAAAAGTTGTAACCACAAACCAATGGCAGTGGACCATAGCAATACCCAAAGCAATTGGTAACCACCCATGGCACCTGCTTGAATATCAGATTCTAAATTTCCAGGATCCAAATAAGCAATACTCATCAAAAATCCTGGTCCTGTAAATGCCCATAATCTTTTAAAATTTATTCCCCATGCCTATTGTGTTTTTAATATATCTATATTAATATACATATTCATATGAATAATTGATAAACAACACAACTAATAGATCTAAATCTAGTCTCATAAATTTCCGAGCTAAAATCAAAATTTTAAAAAATTCTTTTTAAAAAAAAAAAAAAAAACAACATACAGGTTCTGGTTTATCTAAATCTGGAATATCAACGAGGTATTTTTGGTCTTGGCCTTCTAAATTCTCTATATCTACATTATCAGTGTTGATGGTACTCGCAGTGTTTGCACTGTCGATAATTATACTATCATCTGTTCGAGGTGACATTGTTTTTTATAAAACTATATATTTATGTGTGTGTATGTGTATTAAATATTCTATTCCAAAAAATAGAATTGATCAAATTGGTGTGTACAAACAACAACAGCAGCAGAAGCAAAAACTTTTTGTGTATGCGTGTGTAGAGTGTAAATGGAAAATATTTTTAAAAAAAAATAATAAATATTATTATTTTTTTTATATGTGTGGGGAGTGGGGGATTTCGTAAATATAAAATGTATGAATACAATTATATCTTAAATCAATGGAACCGAAAGCGTGGGTAAAGGCTTTATTATTGTAGACTGAATTAATTATTAATTGACTAAAAAACAACCTATATAAATCTATTTGAAGGTATGGAATTCAAAACACAAAAAAATTAATAAAAATTGCAAAAAAAAAAAAAAAATAAAATAATTCAAAAAAAAAAAACGAAGAGATTTGCACAGGGCGAGATAAGGGTGGATGATTATTCAGAGAGAAAAGAGACAGCACAAATGAATGACAGTGGCGTGGTCCCAGTAGAGCGATGATTCCTTTGATGTACAAATAAGTATGATGGTCCTATAGATAATATTATTTACTATGACCAACAAATTAATACATATATACAAATATACAAATTGGGTGTGAAAAGGAAATGAATCAAATCAGTCTACACAACTCTTTTTTAAAAAAACTTTTTTTTTTTTATGATTTTTTTTGCTGGTGAATGGGAAATCCCCAAATTCATAAAAATGATCACCAGATTTTCCCTTTTAGTATAAGCCAATGTGATCAATGATTCTGGTGAAAATGATATTTTAGCACATGGTATCTGTGATGTCACAATTGTGATGATGGGAATTTATTGACAATTCGATGATGTGTTAAAAATAGTTTATAATAATGCACATACATAAACATTACATTCATGCAAATAGAATGATCTTTACCTTTTTTTTTCTATAAGCTCTACTCCACTCCTTTTTTCAAAGAGTCACATTTCTCTAAAAATAAATGTAAGAAATAATATGAGAACAAAAAGAGAATATAGTAATCAATCGTTGTTGTTAAAGAACCAATTTCAATTCTATTTTGATTTTCGAATTTGGAATTTTCGAGTTGAAGTTTTTTTTTTCTTTCGAAATATTTTTAGATTTTTTCAAAAAAAATATCTTAAATTTTCAAGCATCAGTTTCGTAATCTGACGTATTCTGTTTTATATCTCTGAAACAAATCAATTTTCATATGTATTTGTGTTTATAATCAAGAGTATGCTTAATACGGGTTATTTATTTTATAAAATTAAATTAATTTTTTATATAAGTAAATGAGCACCTAGTTCAGGTGATGATTGAGAGATTGGAGGCGAGCTTGGGGTAAGGGTGTTGTTTAGGGGTGATGAAAAATTTTGGTCAGCTGGATTCAGCGATGGCGTACTGGCTGCAAGTGATATACTGCCACTGGTATTGATTGATAGATTGTCTGTTGAATTGGATATTGTTGTGGGTGTTGGAGGTGGTAATGGTTGTGATGGTGTGCTACCACCGCCACTGCCCGCCTCTTTTTTTAGTTTTTTTTGATAGGTAATAACATGAGTTCTTACTTGTTGTGGGGTCCTTGATTGAACATGATTGGATATAGAATGATGATCTTTGATACCGTATTTGGCAACGGCTTCTAAAAACTTTTGATGTTCTTCTGCACTCCAATGAGAGGTGGTGGATGACGAGGAGGAGGAAGAGGAGGATTTAGATTTTGATGATTTTTCTTTTTTACTCGATGATGATGAGGATGATGAGGTGGGTGGTGCGGTTGTAGAGGTGGCGGTTGGGGTTGATGGAACATTGTTGATTGCTGGTGGTGATGATGGTGTGGCATGAATTGATGTTGTTGAGGGTGGTTGCTGTTGCTGTTGCTGCTGTGGTTGTAAAGCACCATCCATTCCACTCATTTGACCCATTGGATTGATTGGTGAAATAACACCCATACTTTGAAGATTAGAAGTTGGCTGTTGTTGTGGTGTTTGTTGTTGTAATTGTTGAAGAGAATTTACAATACTTTGATGTTGTTGTTGTAATTGCATTTGTTGAAATTGATGTTGTTGTTGAAGACTTTGAAGAAAGCTTTGTTGTTGTTGAGGAGACAATGCAACAAATTGTGGTTGATTTTTAAATTGAAACATTTGATTAGATTGTTGTTGTTGTTGATGTTGTTTTTGCATTTGTAATATCATTTGTTGATAATTTGGAGGAAGAGCTCTAAGAGAATTGACAATTGACAACTCTATCGCTGAATATTGTGATCTATATATTGCTATCTGTTGATTTATACCTTGTTTTGTCTGATCATCAGTTGCATTGACCAGGTTTTGGTTCAATGTAACCATAGAGTTTGATATACCCATCAATTGACTGAAAAGAGTATTAATACTTTCAAATCTTTGATTTAGAATTTGCATTTGCATATTTTGATCAACTGTTTGTGATTGATTAAATTGTTGTGTTTGGTTTGGCATTTGTGGTTGTTGTGGCTGTTGTTGATACACTTGGTTTGGTTGTTGGGGTGTTTGATTTGGTTGCATTTGTTGATTAGGTTGTGGTTGTGGTTGAGATTGTTGTTGATTTGGTTGCATTTGTAATGCAGAGTGATCTTGTTGTTGTGGTTGCTGTAATGTAGGTGGTGAAGTAACTTGTGTTGGGGTATTTTGTTGTTGTTGCTGTTGTTGTTGTTGTTGTTGTGCTTGGATTTGTTGAATTTGTTGAGTAACAGAATAAAGTTGTTGAGTAATTTCTGGAGGAGGAGTTTGACCTTGATTTTGGTATTGTGCTAAAGTTTGTCTAAGGTTATTGTAGACTTGATAAAGCATTTGTTGTTGTTGCTGTATAGTATTTGATGGAGTATTTGGCGATAGATTAGATAGTGGTTGTTGAGATGTTCCAAATTGTTGTCCTTGTTGATTTTGAGGGGTATTTGTTTGTATTGATGATGCCATTTGATTTGGTTGTGCAGGTGAAGTGGTTTGAGTTTGTGGTGAAGAGTAGGATACAGGTGATGGTTGCGGTTGCTGTTGTTGTGGAGTAGGATTAGCTGGTGAATACATGTTTGTATTTGGCGATGTTTGTGGTTGTTGTTGTTGATTAGGTTGAGGTGGTTGAGGTTGTTGCCATTGTTGTTGTGGAGTACTAGTTTGTTGTTGTTGGGAATCATTTGAAGTTGAAACCTGTGGAGTATTTGGTTGACTAGGTGTACTAGGTTGATTTCCTTTTGGCGATCCAAGTGATGATGTTCCTGCTGTTGGTTGTTGTGGTTGTGGAGGAGGTGTTGATGTTGCATTCACTTGAGGAGACACAACATTTGGGGCTTGTTGTGATTTAATACCTGTAGATGGCTGTTGTTGTTGTTGTTGCTGTTGTTGCGCCAACATTTGTTTTTGCATATGTTGATTAAACTGTTCTTGTCTCTAAATATGATATACAAAACTATTGTTAAAACAATCAACCCTCTAAATAAAACAATCTACTACTTACGTTTGCATACGGAACTAGTTCCAATAGATTTGAATGAAGCAGATTTTGATAACTATAGATTTGTATATGATTAGTATTAATATTTAATATGTGGCTGTGTAAACCCGACTACCTACCTCAAACACTCATTTAATCTTCCCAAGTTTTGCTTCTCTAATATTGTTTTAATTAAAATTTGATTATGTTTTAATTTCTAGATAAAAGGCAAGATTGTTGTTAGTTTGTTATAACTACCAATGATGTCATATGCACGTATGATATACTTACTTGAATAATTTGAGAATTTGTTAAAGTAGTAGGAACACCACCAGCACTATTAACACTTGGCACACCACCTACATTTGATTGAAGTGCAACACCCTGTTGTTGTTGTGGTATTTGTGGTTGAGATTGACCAGCATTATTACTATTATTATTATTGTTGTTATTCAATATCCCACCAGCACCTTGTTCTTGTTGTTGTTGTTGTACAACACCATAGGGTTGTTGTTGCTGTTGCTGTTGTGGAGGTACAGATGTTACCGGTGGAGACACAATACCACCAGTGTTATTGAGTAGAGGAGGTGATTGTTGCATTAAAAAGACTTACACAATTATCAATTTGATGATTGCACTTTGTGTCTTTTTTTTATTTTTTTTTTATTTTACAAACAACAAATCAAATAGATAAACAAAGTTTAATAAATAGTGTATGAATGTGTAAACACTTTTTATCAATTTGAAATAATAAGTGTATAATAACGAGTGGGATCAAATTCGCTATGCAATACAAATAAAATTTATGAAAAAAATACAAGAAAAAAAAAAAAAAAAAAAAAAAAAAAAGTTTTAAAATTAAATATGATATGTCAGTGATTATATTGTATTAATCATTGTTGTGAACAAGATCATTTTATTCATCAATGATGATAATACTCTGATGGTCATTGCCATCCCAATATTAAGATGGATCTATAAAATTTATATTAAAATAAAACTAAAATATATTTGATCATATTTTCATTCAATATATGAGATATATTGAGTAAATTACAATAATAATAAATAAAACTCAATCATTTGTCAGTCTGGCAATAATCTATAGATTTAGATTTCATTGGTATTTTAGTCTTTTATGAAAAATAAACATAGGATATAAATTTTTGAAAAATTTTTACACCCCCTGACAAACAGTTTGGTTTATTCACACGAACTGCAATATTGCTGATCAGTGTCGCGTTGTCAAACAGCAATCTACTACTACTACTACTACATTACCATTACTATTAACATTACTACTACAGTGTATATGTTGATATCATAGTTTAGAATAGAATGGATTCCTCATCTTCATCTACTCCAGCAGAAGAAACTACTCATGGACATTTTAGTAGCAGCAGCAATAGTAGTACGCCTACGAATAGCAACAATAGTAATAATAGTTTGAAAACAGAGATTACACATTTCCTCATTGAAAACGGTGATCATTTTGGAATCTTAAACTCTTTGATCATGTTTTTACCGGGAAGATACAATGACTCTGAACTATTATCGGAATCATGTAAATGTTTAATATAGTATACGATAGTAATGACGATATGATCTTAAACATGCTAACACAGATATACAGTATATAGTATAACAAATATGTTTCAATTATATATAGACTATATTACATCACATTTAATGTTATCAAACAATGTATCAAAAACATCAAATCAAGATATCATTCCACCTCCATACTATATTTCAACATTAAAGTGGATAAATATTATACAGAATGTAGAACTATTCTTTGAAGTATTGGTCAGTAAGAAGGGTTCTTCGAAAAAGATTAAAAAGACTGTAGTATTTTTAATTGAATGTTTAAAGTAATTGTCTTGACAGTCTATTAAAACGCACACACATATTATTAGTAGACTAATACTAATGTATATTTTATTTATAAATAGAGCAATGTTAAGATTACATTTATTAATTAAAACCAACGGAAATATGTTGGTACATCATTCTTTTCATGTACCATCCAAAGATGCAAAATCTTTAATTGATAGAATTAAAAAAAAATCATTGTCATCCCCATCAAACAATAACAGATCGGTTACTGTTACCGCTAGTCCAGTGGGTAATGTCATACCGGGCAAAAGAAAAACCCTCTATGATCAAATGGTAGAGGATGATAATAAAAAACAAGATCAAGACAAGAAAACCTTGGACAACAATCTCAACAAACAAATGTCAGCATCAAGTGAAGACTCTACTTTAATTCCACTCCTTCCACCATGTTCACCAAAAGATCAATCTACCAAAGTCATTGGTGAATTATTATTTATTTTTAGACCTGTTATTTATTGTATGTAGAGTCGTATATTGACACATATTACTATTATTACTATTATTACTATTATTAACAACACTGATGAATCATTGATAACAATCATAGGGGTAACTTATAGTATTTGTGGTAAAAGATCATGGAAACCATGGTTTATTTCATTGATTATAGAAATAGTTAGTAAATCATTTTCAGAATATGGATTATATAATTTAAATATACCACTATCAAAATCTGAATCCAGTGAACTTGCAAGAAGAAGAAAAAAGTTTCTCTATTATTTAATTCGTTCTCCATTTTATGATAAATTTGTTGGGTAAGTTATAATATTGATTTGTCAAATATTATTAAATTATACCTATATACTAATAATCTTTAAAAATAGTGATGGTATCGTTTTCAAAATATTAAACTTTTTCAAAAGAATTCCAATTCTTAAAATTTTAGTTGGTACGTAGTAGTGCTCAATAGTATATCCCATTCTATTCTATATATATACTAATACATTAATTAAATATAGATATTTTATTCAACTATATTCAAGTATACAGAACAAGATATTTTTACACAGCTGCTTCTTAATACCAAGTAGATCACCACCGCGCTTGAGTATAAAGCTCTTTATCATAATGATGATATGTTATTGAGATTACTACTGAAAATAAATATTAAATACAACTTCCATAAAAACTCTCCCTTTCAAACTCTCTGAAAATTTTGAAAAAAAAAAACTTTGGTTATACTATGAGGAAACCTTTGGATGTTGGTAGACATACCAGGAGTTTAGTTACAAATTGTCAGGTGTTGTTAATTGATCATCACATATGGTAAATATCAAACAAAAGTTTCCAAAAATAAAAAAAAAAAAAAAAAAAGAAAAAAAGCGATCATCTTTGATAATTTCAAAATATTAATTTATGATTAGACACCATTCAATATGCAAAGTAATTTAATAAACTTGTTAAAAGATGTTGTAAAGAATAATGTATCACTACTTTTACTCCAGAGCAAAGAGCAAAATCAACAAGAATCAATAACTACAGATGTAGAGATAACTGATGAAAACAATGACAATCTCTCTGCACCATCCACCCCACCTACATCTACAACAACAAAAACAACTACAGCACCTACACTATCATCATCACCACAGATACTAGAAAAACCAATTATAGAACAAAAGATCAATGCTATATTTCCTACTTTTGATTCAACAAAACCAAACGAAACAAATCAAGTTGAAATTAGAAGTAGTTTTGAAATCAATTTTAGAATATTCTTTAATGATTTAATAGTTTGTATTAGAGATGAAAAGATAAGATAGCAAATACAAACAATATACTAACGAACCATCATGATGATAATAATAGAAATTAGAGAGCACAACAACAGAGGAAATAGATATATCTTTACAATTAAGTTTTTATTGTACAGAGTTAAATTACTTAGACTCTATTGTACCTTTTCAATTGTTTGAAGATTTATTTGATAGTAAATCAATTAGTAAATGTTTAACTTTATTTTCATTATTGGAATCTAGAGCTGATCTTATTTCACAAGTAAATATATTATATATATATATATGTACATACACCTATATAACAATATGAAATACTAATAGATATAATAAGGATTCAAGTTTTTCTGATAAAGGTAGAAAAAAGAATTTATTATTGAAAATATGTATAGAGTTATTAAAGAGATTTTCTAGATCATCCAATCCAGACAGCTGTGGCAGAATATTAATATTTTTAGCATATGTATTTCCATTGTCAGATCCATCTGGTTTAAATACCAAAGGTGAACATAATATACATCCAGAGGAAACATTGGATTTAACTGATATGATGCAATATGATCAAGAAACCAGTAATGGTGAAACAACTACTACAACAGAGACAACAACTATTGATCAAAACTTTTATAAACAATTTTGGGGATTACAAAAAGTATTTCAAAATCCTCAGGCGGTATTGTTTACTACAACCACCACATCCACAACACCCACAGCAACAACAACATTGACACTAAACAAAGTGAAATGGGATACATTTATAGAGTCGTTGGAAGTTGTTATCAACACATTCTCGACACACATCAATCTAGACGAGTTGACAACGTTGCCCAAGAAGCACTATTTCACAAAATACCTGACCAGCAGTAACTTGATGAAGCTTCAACTCAAAGACTCTATTTTCCGAAGAAATATATTGACTCAGGTACTCATATCGTTCCAAAACATTGAAATACTCTTGCAAAAGTATCCAACTACATTGAGCGACGCTCAAAAACACTGTATCAATGACTTGACCATCAAGATCTACAAGATCCTCTCGCAAACCCAACCCAATGGTGCCTATTTCTCCAATTGTTTGTTATCGATCCTCAAGAGAGAAAAGAACTGGATCCTTTGGAAACGCGATCACGCCTGCAAGTCATTTGAAAAGACCAGTTGCGAACCCATTGTCGTGAAAAAGAGAAAGCTCAAGAAACCCGCCAAGAATAGAGTCAATATGGGCAATGCTGTTCTCTCCAGACTGTGGAATCTCTCCTCGACCATGTCCAACAACAACGAGTATCTTAAAACCCAAAACAAGGTCGCCTTGGACACACTATTGGATCCACTCAAGACCGAAATGGTTCAAGAGAGGGAAGCCGCCCAAAAGGAAAAAGAAAAACTGGAAAGACGTGCCATCAAGGAAAAAGCAAGATCCGAAGCCAAAAAGAAACGTAGAGAACAATACGAAATTGATAAAGCAGAAAATCCCTCGCTCGAGTTTGATGAAGATTTGGAAATGCAAGACATTGATTCCGACGATCTCGATGATTTGGACGATCCAAAACCCCTACTCCGTAATGACAGTGTTTATAAATGGAAAACCATTCGTTTGATATCCAGAGAAA
This sequence comes from Polysphondylium violaceum, assembly GCA_000277445.1. Taxonomy (NCBI): domain Eukaryota; phylum Evosea; class Eumycetozoa; order Dictyosteliales; family Dictyosteliaceae; genus Polysphondylium; species Polysphondylium violaceum. Next base: position 39,879 of record AJWJ01000180.1, read on the forward strand.
ACTTTTCATTATTCAAACACAAACATTTTGACGAACTTGTTGAATCATCTTGTTTTCCTCCCGTCGCCGTTACACCACCCTCCATAGAAGATAATAATAATAATACCAATAACCCTCAAGAAATAGAATCAACAACAGCAACAACTGAAAAAGAATCTCTATCATCGACATCACCAACTACACCCACCACCGCTATGGTTGAATAAATTGATATTAATCACTCCCAGCTCAATCTTTTTAAATGTGTGAGGTTTTTGTTTTTAAGAATGTGTGGTGGTGTGAAAAATGACAACAATGTAAAAACATGCATGTGATGAGATATTCAACACATTACACAAACACACCACTCGCCCATTAAAATTTATTTTTTAGATATTTATTTTTGATCTCTAAAAAAGTAACCAAAACATAAAAAATCATTGTGTGATGAAGATCTAGATTACATTGTGTTAACATTCAAAAAGGGATTGTTTGTGTGTGTATTTTTGAACAAAAATCTAAGAGTCGACCAAAAATGATGCTAAATATAAAACAGGCAGTAGTTATTGGTCATTTTTTTTTAATTTTTTTATGTATTTTTTTTTTCTAATTTTTTTTATTCTTTTTGTAAAAAAAATCTCGAGATAATAATATTAATTTTATGCTGCCCACATAACACATTATATATATATCTATCTAACATTAATAATTGTATCATTAAATATCTATTTATCTATTTCATACATATCATCCTATATAAACCAAGGTAAGGGACCACACAACGATATCATATCGCTACACCAACAAACATTTTAATATATCGGAGTTCTCTCCATACCCACACCAACCCATTTCTGCCCAAGCGCAGAAATTTTTTTTTTTCATTCACTGAAAGTGATGTGTGTGACTATTTTATACTTTTTCATTCACTTTTGATGCTATTACCCATCTTTGATCAATTCAAATTATCTCGTTTTATCAGGTTTGATATATTCTTTTTTTTTT
>AJWJ01000181.1:0-40809 GCA_000277445.1 Polysphondylium violaceum
ATTTATTATTATTATTATTATTATTATTATTATTATTATTATTATTATTATTATTATTATTATTATTATTATTATTATTATTATTATTATTATTATTATTATTATTATTATCCTATTTCATCTATTTATTATCATTAAAAGAGCTATATTCCTAAATGTATTGTGAGTCTATACAAATTTGATTATAACAAAAAGAAAACAAAAAAAAAAATAGAAAATAAATGTGTAAATAAAAGACAGGATACTATATACACTATAGATTTCCAATAACAATTACACCTAAAATAAAAAAGGATAATTTACCAAAATATTAATTATTATCCTAGTAACTAGATATATTGATTTTTCGTTTGAAAAAAAAGGTCAACCGAAAAATTTCGAAAAAAGTTTGTGTGTATGGGGTTGATATATTTTACAAGTTGATGGGAATAGGAAATGAGTGATGATGGCAATGAAATTTCTTTTTTTTTGATTGATATAAAGTTTTTATTAAAAACTATTAGTGTGCCGAGTGTTGTTTAAACATATGAAGACATGGAACTTTATTTGGAAATGAAAATGTAAAAAAAAAAAAAAAAGAAAAAAATGACACTTTTAATTTTAATTTCTATTTTTTTAATTTTTTAAAATTAATTAAAAATGAAAAAAAGCCTCCAAAATTTTGATCTGTTGTGGTGGTGTGTTGGTGAAAAAAAAAAAAGAAAAAAGAGGTAAAAATAGTAAACAAAACAATCTCATCATCCATATCCCACTAATCTCACACGATCGTGTTTTAATTATCGACTAATATTAGTGATTAAAAGAGTTTTTTTCCAAATCATTTATAATAAAAAGGTTTTATTTTTTTGTTGCTGTTGTTTTTTTTTCAAATACATTCATATTTAGATCAGCCTATTGATTCATGTGGTGAACTGAGCGGTGGTAGTGGTAGTGGTAGTGATGATTGATTAGTGTGGTGTGGTGTGGTGTGGAGTGGTGGCAAATATTTCCTCAGGAGATAGGAGATATAATGTCGTTATTTATTCATTATCATTTATTATCCGATTTGAATACTCTTTTCCAACAACCCACCAGAAATCAACATACATCTCTTGTGTTAATAGATGTATATTAGAATTGTTGATAGGAATAGCCCTTCTATTGTTTTTTTTGAAACTGATATGTAATAGGGTGATCAAACATTTTACATCAAGTAGCACTAATTAAAGATCATCACACACCACACATACATCTACTTGATCAACATACACCATACCCACACCACACATACACATGATATATAATTTACTATTATTATAAAAAGCTAACTTGTTTATTATAATAATGATTTACGAAGTTTGATTAACCAATCATTATGAGAGCTCTTTAAATTTTGTTCATTTTGTTTCTTTTGTTTCGATGAATTATCATCTCTCTTTGATAGTTGATTACCAACAACAGTAATTATTTCTTTGGTCTCATTGTATAATTGATTAAATTGTTCAATATCAATTTCATCACTACTCTTTAATAATAATAGTTTTTCTTTATCTTGTTCATTTAATTCTAATAATTTTTTAGATTCCTAAATAATCAACAACGTTAGTGCATTGTTTCAAAGGTTATAAAAACTGTATATGTACATACTAATAAATTTTTTGAATTTAAAATTAATCTAAGTGCATGGTATAATAGTTTTTGACGTTGAATCAATGGTAATTTTGTATCTTTTGCTTTACCTATATTACCTTGAGCAACACCCCAATAATGTACAATTAAATTTAAACTACTATAATTGATATCCCTTGAAATCAATTCTTTCCAAGCCACCGATTCTATCGATTCTTTTGATTCTAAACACTCTATGGCTCTATGATTACCTTGTTCTAACATTGTGAGAAACAATCCAACCTCAAATAATTGAATACCATTGACATAGGTTACACTTGTTGATTCTGATTTTGGTTCATTACCATTGATTTCAATCTTTGATTTCTTTATAATAGTTTTTGAATTAATAGAGTCAATTCTACTTGGTTGTGTATAGAGTGATAAATATTTCTTTGTATCTGAAACATAAACACCAATCCAATCATTAATACTACTATTACTATTCTTATTATCATTATTTAAACCATGTAAATGTGAACCTGAACTTTTAATCATTAATAAATGACCATCTTGAACACCTGAATCGATCATTAATTGTTTAAATTTTGAGATCAATTCTTTTTTCCATTGTTGATCAGCATCATCACCATCAATATTTAAAACGAAATCTGTTGATAAATTAAACTTGATAGATTCTTTAATAGATTCAGATTCAATAAAACTATTAACTCTTAGTTGAACTAACCAATCACTCAATAATTTTACACTACAAGTTTCTTGAATTGAATTTGAATCCCTAAGTCTATCGATACCCTTTTGGCAAGATTCAAATAGATTACTGATCTCTTCAAGTACATGTTCAACATTTGATTTACCTAAACGAATATCCATAATCTTTTCCCTCTCTGGTCCAGTCAAATATACCAATGGCTCACCACCTTGAATCATTCTATTTGTTTCCAAAAGAATTCTAAGTGTATGATAAAGCTTCTTATGATGTGAATGATTACTACTAAGACTAAGATTCTTTAAAACATTTTCAATAGATTGTTGTTGCTCTGATTGTTCCTTTGCTTTGATGGCATCAAATAATTGAATTTTAGCATAACTAATATAGTGTTTAATAACCGATAAACTAATGAATTTCTTTCTATCTTTTCCCAGACTAATCCAATCATTTGATTGATAGCAATAGTTATCACTAAACAAAGGTTCAATTAATTTTGGATTACCCTTGTAAAGTAATTCACAAAACTTTTCAGCTTCAAACATGACATAGTCGGGATCATGACAATCCAATGTTTGAGACTTGTTATTCCCACTTAGTACTCTATCTATATTTGAACAATAAACTCCAAAATAATCACTATCACTTGTCTCAACATTTAAATTGAATGAATGTGATCCTGCAACTGAAAAGAATACTATTTTGTTTTGTTTATCCTCACCCCCACGCTTTTTTAACAATTCCTCTGAAAACTATATAGGTTGCTATTAATATATATGATGAAATAAATAGATTTGTTGTTGGAGAAATCATAAGACATTACATTTTTATAAAATAATGGATCATTTTCTAATGATGTCATTTTGTTGGCTTTTTTTTTTTTAAAAAAAAAATATGTCTATAATATATACAATATGTTGATTTAATATTACATATATGTTTTATATAATATTAAATATAAATTAAATTAATTATACAATATAATACAAAACTAAATTGTTTAAATACAACAAAAAAGTATTTGTTGTTTAGAAATTTATCAAAAAAAAATCATAAAAAAATCATAAAAAATCAAAAAAAAAAAAAGAGATTCTTTATTTTTTAGCAAAAACAAAAACATCGTTTTTTTATCTAATATTAAGATGTTGATTCAATCAAATAAATAATGTTTTTTCAGAGAATGAATTTGAATAAAATAAAATATTATTTTTATTTATTAATATTGTTGTTGTAGTAGTATTACAAATGATCGAAAACTAACCTATAAAATACATATAGGGGAACTAAAACTGATAAAAGTTTTGATTTTTCATTGTCAATATAATCACACAAACACAATGTTTATAATGGTTCACTTAACCATGGTAAAGTAAAATTGGTAAAGTATGGTTTGCATGCATCTGCTGATGGATGATCTTTGTGAACACAATCGGTGGTAAATTTAATAAGAGCGCCTCTTTCGTCAAGGGTTCTTAAACCAATCCAATCTTCAGTGTATTGTGGTTGTTGTTCGAGTGGTACAATGGCAGATTGAGTATCGTTGGCATAGAAACCAAACCAACCAGATTCTTTTGGAACAATGGTTGAATCTTCAGTGCTGTATGACATAACAAAAGCATTGAGTGATGTAATTCTTTCTCTGTAGATTGGGTTTTTAACTTCACGTTCATTGTTAAGATCAGCTAAAAATTGAGATACTTCAAGATATTTTTCAAGCTTGTATGGATCTTTCCAATATTGAGCACATGAAAATGTATTTTGAGCCCATTCAGCATATGGTGTTGTACCAAGAACTTTATCAATCCATTTAATGTTAACAAATGGAGTTCCAAATTGACCTATAGTATTTTTTATAAAATTAATATTTGAAGTGTTGAAATTTAATAGATCATATTTACCTGATTGTGGACCATTCCAACTAATATAGTTGTAAACTGGTGGATTATTGTACTTTTGAATATAACCTCTAGTAACTAAAGTACCTTGAGAAAAACCGCTATTATTATTGTTAATTATTGAAAAAAATTAATATAACCAACAATTAAAATATAGACTACATTGAACAAAACATACATAGCATTAAAACCATTTGCAAGTTTTGGATCAGCAGCAACTTTTGCAGCATATTCCTCAACTTGATCTTCCATATGCATAAAAATAGAATCAATTTTACCATTACCAATTTCCATGTTAACTACATAGGTATTTGGAAGTGCTTCCTCAATCCATTTAACCAACAATTCCATTGGAGTATTATCAGTAGTAATACCATGTAAAACTACGACTGGTCTGTATTCAACTGCATTAATGAATGAAATTAATCCTAATAGGACTAACACCAATGTGATTTTTGAATTCATTATGTGTTTTCTATGTGTTTTTGTTCCTATCTATTTTTAATATTAGAAAAAAAAATGAAATGAAATGAATCAATATGTGATCAAAAAAAGACAAAAAAAAAGTCTCTTGAAACCCTTTGTGATCAACAAAATTTAAAAAAATAAAAAAGAAAATTACTATTAATTTTTTCGGGTTTCAAAATAAAAAAAAAAACAATCAAAAGGGGGGCATCAACGCCTAAACTCCAAAGAATGGGATCCTGCAAATATCCCGAGAATTTTTTTTTAATCAAATTTTTTTAAAAAAACTATGAAAAAAATGAGGGCGCATCTAAAACTTCAACTGGCAATAAATACTGTTCTTGATGCCACAAACAATGTTTATTTTGGTGTTGTGAATTCTATTCTCAGTCCCATTTTTTAAAAAAATTTGTTATACAACCAGAATATATATAAAAGGGAAAAGGGAAAATAGAATCCAGTCCCTGTGGAACTGTAGAAAAAAAAAATAAAGATATTGAATAATTAATTTGTTTATGGTTTAGGTTAGAGAAAAAAAAACTATTACACCATAGTCTTGCCAAGTTCATGGAAAGCCACAACCCCATAGTCTCTGGGGTCATTAAAATAAGGAGTCGATTCATCTCTAGATTTTTGTAACAACTTTGATTCTTGTTGATTATTTAATCTAACATTTGCAGTGAAATCCAAATTTTTAATACCATTTACTAAAGGGAAATGTTTTATGATAGGATCATTTATAGCAAAACCACCAAACAAATAATCTACACCTTTTCTCATTTGATCATTGTGAACGTATTTTAAAAGATAATCAAAAGTGAAAAACTTTTCAAAACCATTTGAATAGCAAGAAAACAATTGACGATGTTGCTTTGATGAACCTTTTTTATCCTTGAGTGAAAAGATTTTATCTTGATTCCAAAGACTAATAGATGCTTCGCCAAATACCTTGTCATCCTTTTTGAGTTGAGCAACATAGGTGGTTTCATAGTATTGATTGTTATGTACCAAGATGTCATTAAAATCATATGGAGTCATATCAAATGATTTGAAATTATCTTCCCATTGTCTTTTAACTTGTTTTAATCTCTTTTCTTGATATACATGGACACTGAATTGAGATCCATGCATTGAGGGAAGGACCATTTCCTCATCCAATTTCCATGCACATTGACGTTGATCGTAAAATTCTTTCATTTCAACACCACCCAAAACTTTGTTGATACTGCCATTAGACTTTGATGTACTAGCAAATAAGAGTGGTTCATTGTCTGGATTCTTTAAATATTCATTGTTGACAGATTGATTTAAATGGTTGATAAATAATTTACCAAGAGATTTGTTTCTAAATTCTTCATTCACAGTAAAGTCAAAGGCATAGAAAACTGTTTTCTTTCTTCCAAATACCTTCATATCTTTAATATTACAACCATAGCTACCAACTGATCTCTTTGATTCAATATCTTCGGCAACAATAATTTTATTTCTTTGAGTCATTCCAGCTCTAAGAGTAAAATCTTTTGGATGAGAAATTGCTTCCATTGCATCCAATTTTGTTGAAGTTGAAAGACGTGAAATTTCTGAAATTGGTTTCATATCTTTGATTTGATCAAAGGCTCTTAATAAAAATTTAGATTGATTAACTGCTACATTGTTTATATTCATCTTATTGTTATTGTTATTATTATTTGTAGTTGTTCTTTTTGATTGTTTTTATTGAATGATCATAAACAATTGGAGTTGATGATATTTATAGGGATTCCAAATTGATAGACTTGATTAATTTAAAAAATGGGGTTATTTTTTAGAATAGTGTACCATACTTTTGGTGCAGTGTGATTTTACCCTAATATAGTACTACAATGTTACTATATTATGGTTATCGTGACATGTTTTTCTATCACCTATAAATTGGCTCAACCCGAGAATTTTTTTAACCACACTAAAACACACTCTTATTTTAAAATTCTACACCCATTTCAATAGAGAGAGCTTTAGCATTGTTTAAAATAACACACGATGAAAGAGGGGGTGAGAGATTTTAAATTAATTAATGTATGCCATCAACATCATCTCCTTTCTTTTTCTTCTCTGAATAGAATCATATATGAAACTGTAACGATTACTAATCATATCTATTATGTGATTGTATAGATCTTGTTATCCTCTAGGGTTGATAGAAATATTAAAAGACTAAAGATATATCTATTGTTGTTTGATCAAGATATATCTATTTATTAAATATCATATCTAGATTTGATCTGTGAGTGTGTGATTTTTAAAATTAAATTTGAAGTTCCATTAAATATTTAAAACACTCGTGTTGCTTGTAAAAAAAGAGAAAGAACGAGAAAAAGGAAAGGATTCCTTTGATTGGACTGTGGTAGTTGTGTTTGTGTGACACACACAAGTGCAAAGATATTTATGTTTGTAAAAAAAATTTTCAACGATTCTGTACGATCAAAACTAATAGTTTTTTTAAATTTTTTTTTTATTTTTTTAGATTTGAGACTTTCCACAGTTCATCAGTTTTTTTTTTTTAAACTTTTTCCTTATTCTCTAACATCGCACTACTTTCATTGTATTACTACTTATATCTTTAGATTTATAATTTGTATAATTTTTTTTGTAATATTTCCTTTTGTATATATATATTATTTTTTTTTTTTCTCATTCAAGAAACATTGATCTTTTTTAAATAATGGGTAATAAACATTCGATAGCTTCAGAATCAAAGATTGAAAATAATGTTTTTACATTATATGGTAAGTTTATCTTTATGTTATCTCATCTTAAAGATTTATATAATAATAAAAAAAATAAAAAAATAGTCATGAATTGTGATAATACCAATTTTTTTCCAGAAAATAAAGCAAAAAATGTTGCAAAATATGGAGATAATAAATTAACAGTAACAATGGAATACAATGGAGCGAGAAAGAGTATTTCAACTAGATTTGTAAAGAGAGCCATTTGGGAAAGAGGTGTTTTTCAATTTGATTTAGATTCTAGTTTCAGCAAAGATTTCACTTTATCTTTGTCAACAGATGCCAGTGGCTTAAAATGGTTGGACAAACCTTTGAGTATGGATGATTTATCCGAAAATACTATTCATCAAATTGTATTTAGATCAAATGAAATTGAGAATGAGCTTGATGGTGCATCTGCTTCTGCTCCTTCAGCCGATAGTGTCACTTTAAATATATTTTATACAACCAAATTATTTGATATCTATTATGATGACAGTAACAATAGCAATAATAATAATACTTTAGATATTGATTCAAAATTATTATTAAATGTATGTCAAAATTAAATGACTTTTTTATATTTATATTTATATTAATAACTATTTATCTTTATCATATTTTTAGACAAGATGGACAAATAGCCAAAAAAGATCATTAATATTTAGGGAAAATATTGATCAATTGGAGGATGGTGATCTTATATTATATTGTGGAGAAAGTGGGATGTCAGATTTGATTAGAGATAGATTTTATAGACCATGGTCTCATGTTGGTATTGTTGTTAAAGCCTATCCATTTCATAAAAAAGGTGAGCCAAGATCAACTGAAAAAGAAACCTATGTATTGGAAAGTGTTGGTAAAGAAAATATTAAAGATCCATTTAGAACTAGACAATCATTGACCGGTATCAATCTATTTAAATTGAGTGATCGTATCGTTGAATATGAAGGTTACTGTGTTCAAGCACTCCGTCATCCAACTCCATTATCCACCGAACAACGTGAAAGATTGTTGACAGCTGCCTTTGAAGTTCACGGTTCACGTGCACCATTTGATGTTTTCCAAGCTGGTATTTTAATGTTGGAAAGATTAAATCTTTGGAATATTCAATCAAACTATGCTGTATTTTGTTCTGAATTGGTTGCAATTATGTTGTTTAGATGTGGTCTTTTACCCGACGAACTTTACAAACCTGCCAACACTGATCCTGGTGAATGTTCTGATTTTCCATGTTTTGGCGGAGTGCATAACTCTCCAATGTTTTTAAAATATGATGTATAATTATTTTATAAATATAAACTTTTCTTTATCCTCCCATGGAGCACTCAAATGTGTGTTGTTATTCATCATAGTTTTACTTGTTAAAACGCCATCATTGATTACTTTTTTAATATTTTTAATCAAGAGTAACTTTTTTTATAAAAAAACTTTTAAAATTTTAAAAGTCCATCTTAATCTAAAATATGTACGTTGCAAGAATACAAATTCATTGAATCTATATTTAAATCATTATGTTTTTCAAAAAATGATCAATTTTTCGGGAAAATGACTACGCTATAATTTTTTTATTTTTTTTTATTTTTCATTTTTATTTTGTTTTTTTTGTATCAAGAATGGGGTGGGTACAAAAAGTATAAAAATGAAACCAAGGGGGTTAAATGGAATATTTAATTTCATTTTCTCGTTTATTAATACAGAGAGTGTCAATATCATTCAACATACATATAAATAAATATGTTTAATGATGTATTTATAACTAGTTCAAAGAATGGACAAGTGTTTGTACATATATGGTCAATACATTTCCAAATACAACCATGGATGGCAATGTTGATGGGCGTTTTTTTAATTATACTCTGTTTTCGTATCTATGAATATATATCTAATGGAGAGTGGAAAGCAAAGGCTAGAAAGCGAAAAGATAGTATTGTGGATCCACTCTTATTGATTAAACAAATGATAAACACAAAACCTAAAAGATTTACAGATATATTTCCAGAGGAACTAAAAGAGTTGGCTAAGCGTAGAGTCAATGTTTTAAAAGAAAAAGATCCATTTGGAATATCTTCTCTATTTCCCTACAATTTTATGATGAATCCATCCTCATCATCTTCATCATCAAATCTAACCATTAAAACTAGTACAGCAACCTCAATCACTCCACCACTTTCTTTAAAAAAGAAAAGAAATCAAGTAATGTTTCACACTCCTCAACCGTTGTCTGCTAAACTTTTACATACTGAAAAAGATCCCTCACCTCTATCCTTATCGCCTAGTTTATCTATCGATAACAACAATATAGAATCAGAAAATGATATCAACAACAACAACAATAATAATAATAATAATAATATTGCTAAAAAAGATAATCCATTATTAATGCCAATATCAATGACGCCATCACCATCATCATTATCAAGTGATAAATTAATAAACAATAATGATCAACCTACAATTGAAGAAATACAAGCAGATCAAGAAAAAGAAGATAGTGGTGAAATACCATATATTAATAATAATGAACAACCTCAAATAACAATAGATAACAACAATATTAATAATAATAATTTAAAAAATATAAATAATCAATTTAATAATTTTAAAAGAAATATATTTAATGATAGTATTGGTATTGAAGATAATCAAAACAATTTAAATAATACATCAACCAATAGCACTGGATTTAAAAAAGCACCAAAAGTAATGCCATCGGTGAAATTTAATTTGGTAGGGTTAGCATTATCAGGTGGAGGTATTAGGTCGGCAACATTTAATCTAGGTCTTTTGCAAGCATTATCAAAACACAAATTATTTAAAAGAGTCGATTATCTATCAACAGTGTCTGGTGGTGGATTTATTGGATCATGCTTAATATCATTACTCAGTGAAGGTACTTATACAACCGATTGGCATAGTTTTCCATTTCATTATGGTAGAGGTCACAAGGAAGGCACCCCACTTACTCATCTAAGAAACTCTGCAAACTATTTAGCCAATGGTATATTTGAATTTCTCCTCTTTCCCGTGTTGGCACTCAGAGGAATTGTTTTGAATCTTGTGTCTATATTTCCATTTGTTTGGGGTTTACTATTATTTGAAAGACATGTACCCATTCAATTTGGCGATGGATATCATATTACACTTAGAATTGCATGGAATCTACTCATTCACATCATTATTTTTCCTGTGATATCAAGACCCAAAGTAACGGTACCATTACTATTGTCATTTGTGTTTTTGTATAGTTCAGAGTTGTCTAGATATTTCTCTCAGGTTAGTAATTTGGATCTATCGATATCGATGGCCTTGCATTTGTATTTAAACTTTCCAATGATATTTAAAAAGGAGGGTAGCAAAGTTTGGTATGATAGATCTTTTGGCTGGTTATTTATTGTTTTGATTGCCAGTGCATTCACTGAATCACTTCCATTGATTGAAAACGTGTATCTCTCCTATTTTGGTGGGGCAAGTGATTTTAGAGTGTATCCATTGGTTAGTTTGATTGCTTTAATTCTTGCAGATTCTTTGGCATTCACTTTACTTACCAATCCAAAACTATCGCCATGGAAAAGATTAGTATTTCACATTACAGTTAGTATCATTGGACCATTGTTGTTGATGTTGACCTATTTAGAGTTGAGTGTTTGGATAACACCCAATAGTTCATTGATTGGCGTTGGAAATGGTCTATGTTTTTTGGCATCACTATTGTCATTCTTTACATTGGACATCAATGAAACATCTATGCATAAATACTATAGAGATCGTCTCAGTAAAGCCTATATGTTTAGTATTAGAAACGGTAGATTTAGGCCCTATGGTGGTGAAAAGATATCTAGACTTAATAAAAGATCGGTGGCCCCCTATCTATTAGTCAATACTACTCTCAACTCTGTGACAAATTACGATGGTCTAGATATACCAAATGCCAGGGGTTCAGATTTCTTTATCTTTTCTCAACACTATAGTGGCTCTGAATCGAGTGGATATCGATCCACTGAACAAATGGAAAGATTGGATAGAAGATTGGATTTAGCAACAGCGGTATCAATATCTGGTGCCGCCGTTGGTACAAAGATGGGCACGGCCACCATTCCTACATTGGTCATGTCAATGGGTATATTGAATATTAGATTGGGATATTGGTTACCAAATCCTTTGGGTATCTTTTTGAGTCATCCTTTTATGGGTAGATTATTTTATGGTGGCTTTGCATGCTATCATTTGGTCAAAGAGTTTGGATGGACCCCAATGACAAGCAAGGACTGGTGCATTAATTTATCCGATGGTGGCCATATAGAGAATTTGGGTGCCTATGAATTGATCAAACGTCGTTGTAAATATATCATCATTAGTGACTCTGAAGCAGACCCCGACATGACATTCCCAAGTATGGCACAGTTGATGAGATTGGTTCGTATCGATTTTGGTATCAATATTCAAATCAATCTCGACGATATTCGTAGGGAAAATGGTGTGGGCTACAGTAAAAAACATTGGACCGTTGGTAAAATTATCTATTCAAAGAAAAAGAGCTCCAACCAATTTGATTCAGAATATGATGTTGGAGGAGGTATAAATGAAAATCCTCCCTCTGGTGAAGTAGGCTATATATTGTACATTAAATCCTCACTCACTGGCGATGAAGATGAAATTATCAAAGAATATCAATCTCAACATCCCTCCTTCCCTCATGAATCAACCACTGATCAATTCTTTACCGAAGCTCAATTTGAAGCCTATCGTTCATTGGGTTATCACATTGGTGGCAGTTCTTTGTTTGGTAAAAAACACAATAGAAACTATGATGGTGAAGATATTGAAGGTTTCTTTGAAAGAATCTATCATCAGTGTACAGGTGATTTACCTCTGGGTTGGAAAGAAAAAAGAGATGAAACTGGTAGTAAATATTTTGTTCAAGAGGATATGAAAAAGAAAACTTGGTTTGATCCAAGATTTAATAACAATAAAAAAACCTAATCACACGTTGTGTTGATATATGTTGTTGTTCATAGTTTGAATTAAATTTATTTCATTTAAATTATTTTTTTTGATAATTTGAACCCACATGGTTTATTTGGATGGGTGTGTGTTTGTCTGTGTTTTGTTGATTGGTTTATCCCAAATATCACCCCAAAATACATTCAACTCCTTAAACAAAATAATCAACGATTTATTTTTTTATTTTTATTTTTCACATCCATTGTGTGTTTGTGGTTTCTAACACTGAAAGAAAAAAAAATCTTTTGGGTGATGATAAATGTGCGAAATTTGATAAAGTAATTCAGGGTGTATCAGACATTATTTACCTCACAATTTTCCATTAATGCGTGAAAAAACTGATAAATGCAATGTAAAAAAATGGGTGATTTCCAAAAGGTAATAGTGTGAAAAAAGATAGGGGTAGATGTTGATAAAGTGGTAAAAATGTGAGAATATTGGGTTAGTAAATCCAAAACAGGAAATCTAGATAAGATATTGTCTGAAAAATTGAAAAAAAAAAATTGAAAAAATCAAAATTCAAATAATTAATTATTTGCATTAAAAATTTAATTTAAAAAAAATTCATAAAAATTAATATAAAATAGAACATTTTCTCATTAGTAATAAATCAAAAAATAACAACAATACTAATAGTTTATAGATACCAGATTCTTTTAGGAAATCTTGAAAAAATTATTTAAACCAAATTTTTTTCACTAAAAACTATATTATTTCAAAATATTAACAATATAATATATAATACACTACACACATATTTTTAAAATACAATTAACAACAAAACAAAATGGTCCTCTCAGAAAAGATTGATAAAAACGCTAGATTAGACCGTAAATCTTGTATGGCTTACAGAAGTGTTGATAAAAAAGGTAAAAAAAAAATATGATATAATATGATACTATTAGTAATTTTTAAAATACTAACACAATAATCTATTAGGCGGACATGGACAATTTGGCTGGGGTAGCATTGAAGATGACATCAAAGAAGGTTATGAAGAATTTGAACAAGACAATACTCAAAACGCCTCTCCACCAAAATAAGTATCGCCCTTATTGAATGGCAAAAACTTTTGTAAATAAAAACCAATAAACATACATATATATCTCCTTATCCCTTACAAGTTCATTTCATTGCTTTTGGTGTAGTGGTGTGTAATTTTTTTTTTTTTTTTTTTCATTTTTCTATTTTTTTTTTTTTAAATTTTGTGTGTGCTCAAAAATAATACTGTTATTTTTTTAAAATTAATTTTGTACATTTATAGAGAAAGACCCGATAATATACAGATATAAATAGTATACTGAAAAATGTCACTTACAGAGGAAGCAATCAATAAACTAAAGGTTAATGAACTACAAAAAGAGTTGGGTGATAGAGGATTGGATACTAAAGGAAAGAAAGCAGAGTTAGTATCTAGACTATTGGAAAATATTCAATCATCATCATCATCATCAACAGCAACAACAGCATCACCAACTACAACAACAACAACAGCAGCAACAACTACTACTACTGAAACTGAAAATGAAAATGAAATTAATAACAACAATACTGATACTAAAATGTCAAATGGTTCATTAACTGATGTTCAAAATATGACCGAAGAACAAAGAAGACTTCTTAGAGCAAATAAATATAATACTACAATAACACCACCAACATCGTCAACATCAACCACTACTCCCACTACAACATCAGATAAAAAAGCAGATTTAGAAGAAGAAAGAAGAAAGAGAATGCTTAAATTTGGTACATCAAATGTATCAATTACCTCACCACCACCTCTACCAGAACCAAAATCCAAAGTACCAAAAACTAAACTAAATGGAGACACTCCAACAAAGAATGGTAAACCTAAAAACAACAAAATTACAAAAGATAATATTCAAGCCTCTACTTCTGAAATTTTAGAAAGAAAAAAGAAATTTGGTACTATTGAAGGAATTGATGGTTTATCAAGTAAATATTATTATTATTACTATTATTATTATACAATACAATTCATTTATCATCAATCAATATATTAACAAACAACAATATTTAGCTCCCTCTGCTGTTTCTGATAGAATGAAAAAGTTTTCTACTCCTAGTGTCTAAGATAAATATGAAATACATTTTTAATTTTAATCACATCATCATTATCACCACCACAATCAATATATATATATGTGTTGTTAATTAATAAATATAAATCTAAATTTATGTAAACTATTTAATGAAAAGAATGAAAAAGATAAATTGTGTTTTATTTACAAATACAAGCTACTATGATGATGGAGTGTGTTGTTCATTTGACCTATTTACTTGTTGTGACTATTACATTTCTTGTATTCTCTACTAAATTTCATGGTATATGACAATTCTATGAGACTATCATCACTCATCATTTTTATAGGTTTAGACTACTATTATTTAATACTATGATATTAGCCATACTATATTGCTATTATTATTACATCGAATTACTATTCTTCTTCACATTGCTTTTTAATTTTTGTTGATTCCTCCATGAATTTCTTTTTATCAGCCGGATGCAACTCCATCCATTCTTTGCCCAACAATGTACTAATGGTTGCATTTGACAAGTCTGGATTATTTAATTTTAATTCTTTTCTTCTTTGTTGAGAAAACAATATAAATGCATTGGGTGGTTTCTTTTTTCTATCTTTATCTTTGGCTGCTGTTTTTCCTCTAGTTTTTGCAACTTTGGTGGTAGTAGTAACAGGTTGTTGTTCTTCTTCGTCTTGTTCTTCGTCATCCTCGTCATCATGTTCGTCTTCTTGATCACTATCATTGTTATTGTTGTTATCACTCTCATCTAAATCATCTAGATCACTCTGATTATCAAAATCAGAGTCATCCTCATTTGATTCATTCTCAAATGGATTGGTCAACGAGTCTGGTAATTTAAATGTATTTAATAATGGCAATATTTGTGATCCATCTTGTTGTTGTTGTTGCTGTTGTTGCTGCGGTTGTTGATTCATCTTTTTATATATAATAATAAAAGCTGCTGCAAAACAAAAGATAATACTAAAAATTTTCAAAAAAAAGAATTGATTCAAAAACAAATAAATTTAAAAAAAAAGAAAAAAAAAAAAATACATATCAAGAATGATTCAAAGAGATTTAAATAATAATCCATATAACAAGAATATAATATATTCTCATTTGTTTTTCAAATCACCTCAACAAATAAAAGAAATAAAATCACATCATCTGCCAATATATATAAATTTAAATAACTTTCATATCACATCATATCATATAACTATAAAGATAGTATGTAGAAAAAAAAAAAAAAAAAGAAGTAACAATCATATATCTTTTTTTTTCAAAATGTGGATTAAAATTTCAAAAATAAAGGCGCAAACTTATTTTTCAAATTAAATGTGGTGCGCAACGACTAAAAAAAAAAAACGGATATAAAAAAAGTAGGCGCCAAAAAGAAAAATCCGAAAATCATATGAGTTTGCAAAAATCCGTGTTGAAAAAATAGCAAAATTTTCAAAAAACAAAAATTTTTCTTTCACTATTTAAAAACAAAAATTTCATAAATAAACTTCATATTTACATCCTCAGTATTTGCAAACAACAACAACAATACAAACACTTTTTTGTATACATTTTTCTATTTCTTACCACCAACACCATCAATAATAATCATTAATAATGTCTGAATCAGCTGCTAAAATTGAATCTGATAAAAAAGCTAGAGCCGCCGCTACTCTTGCCAAAAAAGAAGAAAAAGCTGCCATCAACAAAGCTGCTGCCCAAAAGAGAGCTGAAGCCAAGAAAAATTCTGACAAAAAACCAGAATCTAGATCTGCTAGAGCTCACATTACTTTCCCAGTATCTCGTGTTGATAGACTCCTCAGAGACGGTAGATACGCTCCACGTGTTGAATCCACTGCTCCAGTCTATTTAGCTGCCGTTCTTGAATACCTTGTATTTGAAATTTTAGAACTTGCCCACAACATTTGCTCCCAAAACAAAAAGACTCGTATCACCCCACAACACATCAACTGGGCCGTAGCTAATGATCTTGAATTAAATCAACTCTTCCAACATGTTACTATTGCCTCTGGTGGTGTCTTACCAATCAACACTGCCAGCACTGAAAAGAAAGCCAGCAAAAAAACCAAAAAACCAGCATCTGAATCTGCTGCTTCCCAAACCTACTAAGCATGCAATGTCAACACCAATCAGTTTGTTAGTTTTTCTCATGTATTAGTTTCTACTTAGAGGATTATTATTTTAAAACAATTGTTTTTAACAAAAAAGGCTTTTTTCAAAGCCACCCATTTAAATCAAAGATCTCTTTTAATTTATTCTTTATATATATCTTTATTATTAATAACCTTTTCTTAATACTTTTCTTTTTTTTTTTAGGTTTTTATAAAATATGATTAAAAATATTGAATAAAATTTGTATAGTTTTAAATAATTTATCTTTAGTGTTATGGTTTTTGATTGATTTCATTTTTAACATATCAAATAGATCTCTTTAATTGTTTAACAATGACATTCCAAAAGCCGTTTCTTTTACAAACACTCACCCTCACACACTCTAAACCACACCTTTTTTTTTTTTTTCTACCCACACTTTCCTCACACTTAACACACAACAACCATATATGTCAACTATTATACGAATTGTAAACATATCTATCTATAGAAAGTAGTTGGATACAAACATCAAACAATATCATCACATGTATGCAAAGGAATTTCATACTTGTTTCATTTCCCAAAAAGAATCAAATTCTATTTCTAAAATTTAATATCAAGTCAGTTAAAGGAGGTAGCTTTCCTATTATTATGAAAATGCACCATATGGTTGTTTATTTTTTTTGAAAAAGGGAAATGGTTGATGATTATTTTTAAATCACTATCGTACCCCCTTTTATAACCTTTTTTTTTTTTTTTTCTTCATTTCAATTTCTTATAAATTGTAAGACAAAGATCTATTTTTAATTTACAATAATTAACCTATAGCAACATATTTCATTCTATTTATTTATTTATTTATTTTGTATCAAAAAACACTTGTATAACAATTAAAATTCGATTTACTTGTTCTGTTCAATTTTTTTATAAGAGGTAAATATATCTTTATATCTTTAATAATATATCTATATGGATTTATATGCGGTACTTTTTCTGTGAATATAGAATCTATAAAGATATTCTTTTTTTTCAAATTCAACAACAACATATCATTATGTGTTGTTTATCGAGTTCGTTTCAAGAAGAAATATCTTTTTTTCTATGCACCCAAACACACTGCTTTTCATAGTGTGAACATTCATAATAGATATTAAATTGTTACTAAAAACATATGAATTCAAATTTACTAACCCCTTCCTCTTTTTTTTAATTTTTTTTTTTTTTTTCAATTTCATTGGTTACATCAAAATTTCATTTCGACCCAATTTATTCATCGTGTTAGATTGTTTTTAAATTTATATAGAAATTTTCCTTTTATTTATTTTATTGGTATCATATTATTTTATTTATTTTTTTTAAATTTCATTCATATCTTTTTTTCTATAAATCTTTTTTTGTTTTTACAATAGTTTTTTTAATATATACCATATCTTTTTTTAAAGTTTAATCATACCCTGTCATATATATAACATTTTATTTAATCATATAGCTTGTTTTTCAAAAAAAAAACACAAATAGAATTTGTTTTATTTTTTATTTTATCTGAAAATCAGATTTATTATAATTTTTTAAATTTTTAATTATTTCTTAGTGTTATTTTAATCTTTTCTTTTTTTATAGCTATTATTTAATGATCATCATTATTTTTTTACCTTTATTATCTTTTCGTATTACTAGTAATAAAACCAAAATTAAAAAATGTTAGGACCATATAATAGTTTTACACAAAACGTTTCAAATTATCATTTTGATAGTTTTCCATATGAAAACTCATATGAAGAGGATGAATATGAAGATCATTACAAAGAAATGGCATTTTATCAAAAATGGGGATCAAAATATAGTAATCAAGTCAAAGAATTGAAAAAGACAATGTCAAGTCCATCCATGTTGACCAGTAGTGGTAGTAATTTATTTAGTAGTAGTTCAAATTCAACCTCTAGCAAGAGACAAAAGTTTAAGAAAATATTGAAAAACTTTATCTTGCCAAACAGATTTAATCCATTAAAGAGAGAAACCTTTATTTCTATTTTACCAGTTGAAATTGTCGTTGAAATCGTTGGTAATCTTTCTTATAAGGATGTTTTGAATGTATCTTTGGTTTGTACCGAATGGTTTTATCTTGCTCAAGAAGAGATTCTCTGGCGTTCAGTTTATCAAACTTATTTCGTCTATCATCCAAACAGAGAGTTGGCTCTTTCCAAACCACAGAATCATTCCGATCAACATTGGAGAGAAATTTTCAAAGAACATCATTTCAGAGAAGCTAAATGGAGTGGTGATAGATATCAAGAGTCTCATCTCATTGGGCACACTGGTACCGTTTGGGCTTTACATATGGATGCCGAAAGAGTATACACTGGTTCATTTGACAAGACTGCCAAGGTTTGGGATATTAACACAAAGAAATGTAAATATACTCTCTCTGGTCATTACTATCCAATTCAATGTTTAGATGTAATTGATAATACAATGATCACTGGTTCACTTGATAATTCCATTAGGGTTTGGGATTTAGAAGAAGGTAAAAGTAAAGGTATCCTCACAACTAGAGCTCACAATTTTGATGTATTTTGTTTACAATCTCAAGATAATTTAATTTTCTCTGGTTCTTCCGATTCAACTGTCAAGATTTGGAATATTTCAAATATTCTTGAATCTAGTCAAACTCCATTGGATGAATTGTTGGAAAATGATTTATTACAAGAAGAAGAGCAACGTAGACAACAATATCAACAATTACAACAAGAACATCAAAATAATCAACAACAGTTTCCTGATGATGTTTCTTCATTAATGGATCCTTTTGATGTTGGTTCAATGATTAGTGAAGAAGGGGGAAATGGTACCAGTAGTCATATCAATATTGTCTCCTCTAATGATAGAACTTCAAGAAGATATTTAAATCACAATATGCAATCTGTTGAAACTTTTAAACATACCTCTTGTGTGACCTGTTTACAAGTCAAAGATAATATTTTGATGAGTGGTGGTTCGGACAAGGTAGTTAGGGTATGGGATTTAAATACATCACAATCAATAGACGTTTTAGAAGGCCATCACGAAGGTATTAGAGCTCTTCAATTTAACGGTAATGTTTTGGTAACTGGTTCCGATGATACCACTGTCAAAATATGGGATCTTCGTCATAAAAATCATTGTGTATCAACATTAAGAGGTCACACTGGTGCCATTCGTTGTTTACAATGGGAGGGTGCCACTCTTATCACTGGCTCAAATGATCAAACTATTCGTTATTGGAATATGAACTCTGGTTCTCAATCTAGTAGGGAATTGTTTTCTTTTAGTTCAAGTATCTCTTGTTTAAGATTCACCGAAAATGTCTTGATGTGTGGTTTAAGTGATTCAAAAGTTCAAATTACAAAGTTTTATTAGAGACTAGTAGCCATTCTTGTTTAATTTAATTTCACACGATAGATATTATAAATTATAATATTTAAATGTAGATATATAGAAAATAGTAGTAAATTATAATAAATTTATTATATTTAATTATTAGAAAAACTATACTTGTGTTGTTTATTTATCTTTTTTTATAAAGACATGGTTTTAAAACTGGTTCTTTTGAATTTTTGTTTTTCTTATTTTTTGCAGCTGCTTGTTGTAACAACTTTAATTTCTTTGTATCTTTGGTTTTTTTAAATTCAAACAAGTGAAAATATTGATTTTTATCATTCTTTCTAATCAATTCAAATCCCATTTTACAGATCTCTAGAATAAATAATCCTGAATCTGTTATTCTTGATTCAATCTCTGCAATTTTTAATATACCACTAAATTAATTATTATTAATATTTGATATATAAATACTACTTTCATGAAAATAATAATAATAATAATAATAATAATAAATACTCTTGAACTAAAACTCTATGGGCTTCTTTAATAAATTCTAAAAAGTTTGTTCCCATTAATGAAAGACAAAATACACAAATATCAATAGATTCATTCTTTAGTGGTAAATTTGCAATATCACATGCTGTAACTTTATCATTAACTGCTATTAAATCAAATGATTGAACATTATGTTTTTTAGATAGGTTTTCGGCTAATTTAGCCTCTCCACATCCTAAATCTGCTATTTTTTTCTTTTCTTTAATTTTTCTAATTTATATAAAGTTAATAATCTATTAGGGTAAACTTGGTTCCAATAAAGAATAATTACTTTAAATCTTCAATAATTAAATCTAAAGGATTAAGGGGCCAATGTTCAACTTGGGATTTAAATCCGCTATGATACTATAAATAATAATTGTTGTGTTAATACCATCAATATTATAATACTAATAGTACTACATACTTGATCAAAAAGAGAAGGATCTTCTTTAAATTCTTTAAACATTTCTTTACTATCTGAAACATATAATCTTTCATTTAGCCATCTAAATCTGCTTCCTTTTAATTGATTATCCATTTCTTCTTGAAGATTTGAGAGTTTAGCTTTATCATTTCCGACACTGCCACTCTTGTTACTGTCTGAAGGTTTAGGATTCTAATTGGTATAGGAGGTATTAATATCTATTTATAATAAATCAATCAATCAATCAATCAATTATTGATTGTTTACCCAAAGATTATATTTCTCTGAATCTTCATTTTTGGGAGTTTCTATAGACTCTATAGTTTTTGTTTTATAATTTTTGTTATTGTCCTTTTCTTGTGTTTGTTTTTTGTTATTATTGTTATTATTGTTTGTAACAACTGGTTTCTTTGTGTTATTCTGTGATTTAACAACTTGAAGCTTTGAGATGTTTTTTTTAAAATTGGTTTTTTTCTTTTCAACAATTTTATCTTTTTTAACTGGGGCCTTATTCTTCATCTTTATCTATAATTATCTGGATTGATATCAAATTTAATGAAAAAAAAAAAAAGAATGAAAAAAACGAACGAATGAAAAAAAATTATTAAAAAAATAAAAAAAATAAAAAAAGGGGAGAGAGTTTTTTACTATGTATATTGATGTTTGTTTTCATTTAATCTCTTTTGATCTTCCATGTGGTGTTGAGAGATCTATTCAATAATGGTTTTGTGTTTAAATTTTTATTTGAATTTTTCAAGTCCGGTGTCTTTCTTATAACTTTACACAATTTTGAAAATATCTAATTTTTTTGAAAAATTTTCCTTACAACGCACAAAAAAATCATATGATTTTTATTTTATTTATTTTTATTTCAAACTTTTTTTTTTTTATTTTTTTTTTTTTAATTTCAGTTCATACTGTTTTTTTATTTTCTATTATTATATCTCCACTATATATAAAGGATGCCAGCCACACATTCATTCGAACCATATACATATGAAGTCCCCCTTGACTTTTATTGGAAAGTTTATAACTCTAGATTTCCAAAGCATGAGCTTTTTCCCTTTATTTTAGATTCTGAAGTTACAGAGCTTATTGTTGAGGAAAATGGAAATGAAAAATCAACAAGAAAAACTAAATTAGATATAGATGCCCCTGGTTGGTTTAAAACTGTAATTATTTATTTTATTTCAAACAACAGCAAGAATATTCAATCTATATCTCTATATTAATACATTATGATATCAAACACTACCTATAGTTATTTAGTATTCATTATTCTATATTTATTGAAGAATCATATTATGATAAAGAAAATCAAAAGATTACAATTAAAACTATAAATGAAACACTTAGCTCAAAGGCAAAGATGATTGATATCACTGTTTATCAGGTTCATCCAACCAATCCAAATTGGTGTACATTCACTCAAACAGGTACTGTTGAATTACTCGTATCAGTTTTAGGTTTCCAAAAAAAGATTGAAAAGTATGTTTTGGATTTATACAAGAGTAGATATGATGAGTCTAGAGAGTTGGATAAGAAAATGATTGAACGTTATAAACAAGATGTTGAGGCAAAAAACAATAGTAGCAACAACAACATCCAAAACAATTGTAGTAATAGTAGTGAAAATAATACCAATACAGATACAGCCGTTCAACCAATTCAAAATATTACAGCAACCTCTGAATCTTCGAGTACTCCAGTTTCATAATGATTGAATTTCAAAAACAACAATAACAAAAAGAACAACAAAGACAACATCATTTATTAATACCATTTAAATTGTATATACAAAGTTAATCTTCCAATAAAATGAAGAAGGATCAAATATTTGTAATTCTATTCTTTTTTTATCTATAAATAGTTTTTTTTTTTTTAGTTCTAGATTTTTAATTTTTTTGAGATCACATAAATAAAAAGATTTTAGAGTTTCCTTTTATGAAAAAAAAAAAACAAATATATATTCATCATTTATTTATATTTCTCTCTATATATATATATATATATAATCTTTTATTATATATTTATATTAAAATGAAGACTTATTTTCTACCTTTACCACCTCTACCTTTTTTAAATCCACCACGTGGGAATTCATCTTCATCATCACTACCAATATCACCATTTCTAAAGATACCTCTTCTTTCTTTTTTAGCTTTATTTTCATCTTCTTGGAGTTTGGTAGCCACAGCGCTCTTTATGCCAAAGTTACGATCAATTTTAACCAAACCATTGCTCAACAATTCACCATTGATCATACCTTGTTTGTCTTGGAGGGTGACAAAAGTAGAGCCACTTTCCTCTTTAACAATGTCGACAGACACACTGAGACCAGTGAATTGATCATTCAAGAAATCAATGGCATCGAGATTAATGTCTTCATTGGATGATTGTTTGACAAATGCTAAATTAACCAAAGAGGCAACTGGTGGCAAGGCCAAGAGTTTACCAGAGAGTGGACGAATACGGGCAGAGGATTGTGATTGATCAATTTCTTCATTGTCACCAAAATCAACCAAAAACAATTTGATCTTTGAGTCTGAAGACTTGATTTTGGCTCTATACCATTTTTCGTCTTGGGCAGATTTGTATTTAACCAAATCGCCAGCCTTTGGACTGAAAGCGACAGCGGAACCTTCATCATTGGCCAAGTTTTCCAAAATGTCTAAAATGTCGTTGTTTTTAGAGTTTTCATATTGAATGTAGAGTTGAGTTGGTGAAACAATGGTTCTAACGATGGCTTTGCCAGTCTCTGCCTTTAATTGTTTGAGTTTTTCCTCTTCGGCAGCCTTGAGTTGATCAGCAGCACGTTGTTCAGCTAGTGGATCATAGTCTTTCCACATATTTAAACGAGAAGATTTGGCTTTATCTTCGGCGTCGGCAAATGCTTTGGCTTCAGACAATCTATTCATTGGATCGTATATAGAGGCAAAACCCATTTCAACGAGGTTGAGAGCAAAGTTTTTGTTTCCATAATAGAGGTTACCAATAAAGTTGCCACCCTTGTCAATGTCGTCAATTTGAATAGAGACATCGTGTTGATGGAGATGTTCACGAGAGTAGGCCAATGCTTGGTTAGAGAGGACTTCGTTTTCATCTCTTTTTGGGACTCTAACACCAGAGAGTGAAAAGTTGATCATACAACTCTCTTTCTCGACGAATAACTTTACTCTTTGGGCAGAGAATACATAATCTACAACGGCTGGTAAAATGATACCACGAATGTGTGGCAAGAGCTTTTGGGCTTTGGCCTTGAGTGACTTGTCATCTGAACTTACATCATTAATATTTAAAACAGGAGCAGTGTCTTTGTTTGAAAAGAGACCGGCATTCTTTTTCTTGGCTTTGGCTTCGGCAGTGACCAAGGCTTCATAGTCGACGGCTCTATTGTCGGCACCTTTGTGTTCGGTGAGTTTGGCAAGACCAGCTTCGACAAGACCCAAAGAGACATTACCTTTGCCAAGATAGATACTGTAAAATGGTTTCTCGGCGAGATCAACACCTTCAGACTTGATGGTTGGACGAACAAAATCCAATTTGGCAGTGACTCTTTGACCAATGAGTCTCTTTCTCAACCACTCTTTGGCTTCATAGGCCCAATATCTTTCAAATCTAATGGCTTGTTGTTTTTCTTTGGGTTGTTGATTCTCATTATCTGTTGGTTTGCTGAGATTTGGTACTCTAACACTGGCAAGTGCAAGTTTATATTCAACTCTACTGTCAGAGATAATACCAATTTGACCAGCATTTCCAATCTCTACGACTTTTCCGTGAATTTCTTGTGGATATGGATCAGAAGAGCTTGGGGTGGAGCTAAAGTTTTGCCAGATTCTGAGTTTGGCATCTCTGGCAGCTTGTTCGGCATTCTTGAGTGTGACTTGGTCAGGGGCACTACGAGTGGAGCCACTCCATGCAACATAGGATCCCAAACCATTCTTTAACAATTCACAGGCAACATCTCTTTCCAAACAAATGACGGTACCATAGAGATTACCTTGTTTATCAAATGTATCTAAAGTCAATTGAACGTCTCTGTGTAAAAGATTCTTCATGATAAAGGTTTCAGCCTCTACAGCAAATGCTTCTGGTTGCATTGTGCCACTGGCATCCTTTCTGTAACCTGGACATTGGACACCAGATAGTTGAATGGTGAATGAATGGAAGGATGGTACAATAACGACTCTATAACTTGCTGCATTTCTAATTTGTTCAACAACTGCACTCAATGGTTTACCCTTTAATTTGTTGAATAAATCAAATGCATTTAATGTATGAATTGGACGAATTGAATTATTGATTGCAATTGGATTCTTGTTATGAATACCCAATTCTCTGGAAATTGCTTCACTTTCTAATTCAATTAAATTTAAATATTCTCTGTATATGTATTTAATGTTGTAGTTATTGTTTAAAAAGTATTAATAACTAACTGATAATAACTAATAATATTAAATAGTACATACGGTTTCTTATTTTCTTTACCTGAAGCAGATCTAAATAATGAAGCAAAACCAGATGAAATCATTTGTTTATTTAAACTGTTTTCTAAATCACTCTCTAAATAGCAGGTAATGTATTTCTTACCAGTTGGTGCAACATAATCAACATAAAAGTGTACTTTTTTACCAATACATAATTTTCTTAAATATTCTCTGCTTTCCCATGCAAATGGCTAAATCATATTCATATTAATATGATTATTCATCATTTTTAATATTATTACAATAATAATAAACAACAAACATACAGTATCTTTAGTGGCAGGTTTATCATTAGTACCATGGAAACCAAGTCTTGGTACAGTGAGATGTGATAAATTGTATTCTTGTTTTGGGGCATCAAGAGTCTTTAAATCTTGAATGACAAGTGAATCACCTGAATTTACAGATCTTACAACACCAACAGTTGGAAGTTGTGGTTGAATTTGTGATGTAACATTTGATGTGGTGTTTGATGTAGTACTTGACATTATACAGTATTATTATATTTGTTGTTGTTTGAAACACAATATAATATATAGATAAAATCAATAATATGAATAATAAGAGTGTTATTACAGTAAATAAATATAAAGAAACAAAAAATTAAAAATTAAAAAAAATAAGAGAAAAATTAAAAAAAAATGGATGTTCATTTTTTGCCACACACCAAAAGTTTTTTATGATCATCATCAGCAAATTTGTGTTGACTTTTTTTTTTTCTCATTTTTGAATTAATTCCTTCGATTGTGTATGAAATTTCTTTTAGAGTTTTTGTTTCTAAACAAGGAATAGGAATGACAAAGATAAGATAGCAATATCACATATGAAAATTTGATCTTTACAAATTCTACACTCCAACTTTATTATTATAACTACTATTTATAACCTTTGGATTATCACCAAAACCAAAGATATTATTCCTTTTTTGAAATTTGACAAGAACTTTTTGTGCCAAGAAATAACTTTAAGATTTTTATAAATATCTTTCTTCACGAAGAATTTTTCAAATTTAATTAATTTTGAAAAAGATACTTTTTTTTTCAAGGTTTTTTTTTGGTATTCATTTCTTCTTTCTTTCTTATTCTTATTCTTTATTCTAAACACATACAAACACTTTTCTATATATATATTTATACACAATGATCAGAGCAAATACACTTGGCAATGGACCCGGCAAATTGTCATCAAACTATGTTGGTAAGGAATTCTTTACTAAATTTCGATGACCTACTATTTTTATGTTAACTTTTATGATTATAGACCCCCCAACTCCCCCAACTCCAAACCGTCCTAAGAAAACCCCATCAAAAGGTGGAAAAGATTTCCTTCTTTAATGAATAAAGCCTTTCATACCATATGAGTTAAAATCATTAATTCCTATCACTTTCACATCAATTCTCAGATATTTTATTTTGAATTGATTTTGTTTTTTTTTTTTTTTTTACTAATATTTACTCCGCATGCGAAATAATTTTGTTGTTTTTTTTTCTATTCTCCTTTTTTTTTTTATAAAAAATATAAATTGTAACATACAAAATGTATACTAATAGAGGCTTTCCATTTGGTGAGGGTAGTAATAAGTACAACAAAATTCCAGTCAGTTCACCACCTACCGCCAGCACCCCTCCTAGTAGTAAATATATATATTTTTTTAGAAAATGACCAATCAATAGTCGTATCATCACTAATCTATTCCATAATCCATAGAAAACCCAGGTTTCACTGTTCCAGGAAGAGATCGTTTCTTTTAAAAAAACAATGTCTTTTTCATATATTGCTTGAAAAGTAATATTATTTATTGTTCAAACAAGATATCAATTCTACTTTTTCTTTTTTTTCCTCCTTTATTGTTTTTTCCTCTGTAATAAATACACCCAAATTTCAGTTAGTTTACTCCTTTTTGAAATAACATTTGTTCATCTTTCGTATAAAAAAGTGCCCCCACATGTTCCGAGTTAAAATCTCCAGAAATAGCTGAGAAGATATTTTTGAATTTTTTTTGATATTTGCATTGATTTGAAAAAAAAAACAAGGCTTGACACTTTTGCCTCATTATTATTTTTTAGTATCCATTTTCAAATTCTATCTTTTTACACACCAATAATGCTTCCTCGTAGTTCATTTATAATCCCTCCTTGGGGAGAAGGTAGTAATAAAATAAATATTCTTCCAAGCAACCCCCCCACCCCTAATCGTATACTATCATTATTTTATCTATAAATGACAATCATTCAAACATGCTAATTCTATCATATATAAAACTCTAGAAAAACCAGGTTTTGACCTTCCAGGAAAGGGTCGTTTCGGTTTATAAACCTTTTATAGATTATTAGTGTTGAGTGAAATTAATAATAAATAGTAATTATATTTATTGTTCAAACAAGATATCAACACTTGAATAATATTCTTTATTTGTAACAACAATATTTTTTGTAAAATAAAAAAAGATATGTATATTTCGGGGGTAATTAAATTGATGTATGTAAAACGAGTTTAAAGATTTAAACTTTTAGCAGCAAATTGGGGTAAAACAAAAGAGGCCTTGTGGATATTTTCATTGTAGTATTGCATTTTCTCCAATTCGTCTTGTGGAACGGCACGAGCGGGTGATTTACAAGAGTTGGCAGTGGAACAAATAACAAAGCCAATGGAACCACCTGGATAGGATGGAATAGAGGTGTAGGCATACTCGACAACTGGGAATATATCTTTACAGAATTTAGTAATGGTTGCAATGGTGTCTAAATGAAGCCACATGCTTTCAGCTTGTGAACAAACAATACCACCTGGGGCCAAGGCTTGTAAAAGTAATTCATAGTAGGAACGACCAAACAAACCTTCAGCGGGACCAATGGGGTCGGAGCTGTCGGTGATGATTACGTCAAATTCACCTTTTCTCTTTCTCATAAATTCCAAACCGTCGCCAATGAATAATGTTACTTTTGGATGATCAAAACCAACAGACATGTTTGGTAAATACTTTCTAGAGGCCTCAATGACACCCTTATCAATTTCACAAAGAGTGACAGATTCAACTGCAGAGTGTTTGACTACTTCTCTTAAAACTCCACCATCACCACCACCAACAACCAATACTCTCTTTGGATTTGGATGTGCATACAATGGAAGATGTGTAATCATTTCTTGATATGCAAATTCATCTCTTTCTGTTGCTTGAATAACACCATCTAATACTAAAACATTTCCAAATGTTTTGGATTTAAATACTAAAATATCCTATGTAGAGTAGTATTATTAGTGAGTTGATGCTAAATTGATTAAACTATGTATACTCTATACCTAATTGTTTGAAAGCACATACTTGATATTCAGATTTTTCATGATGTAAAACTTGTTCTACTTGTAAAGAAAACGAATTTCCTGGCCAGAATTCACTAATTTCAGAGAACCATCCGTTTTTAATTTGATCCATTTTTAATATTTAATGTATGTATATATGTATTATCCAACACAGAATAGAAAAAAAAAAAACCGAAATTTAAATTATTTTCGTATTTTTTTTGCAAAATGAAGTCAAAAATAAAATTAAAAAAAAAAAAAAAAAAAAGAAAAAACTATTGTCAGAAAGAACACTTTTGCCAAAATAGATCATTGGTAGGGTTTTAAAAGGTTATATGCTTAGTCTTTCAATATTAATACTCATGTACCACCAGGATGGTATTCAGATTCAATCAGTTGGTTGTAAAAGAAATTCAAATCTAACTCAATTGAATTTGTTCATATTCATAAATCTCATTGCTAGAAAAATGATAGAATGATAAACAAACAAGAGTTGCAAAGAGTTATAATAGTATTTTCATTGATAGTTTTATGAATTTGGAAAATAGTTAGTTATAAAACATTACATATAACTTCCAAACACCCACATCTATGTTTGCACTGTTTTGATAATTTTACTTTTTGCGAGGTGGTAATAGAGAGTGTGTGAATGTGGGCGGATAGTTATCATAAAAACACATACAAACACACAAACACATAGCCACACACCCACACACCCACATCCTATTAACAATAAATTTTCAATGCAAACCTATCACTATCCCCCGCTATCATCCAGAATATTATCAAACTCTCTTTGAAAAAATTAGTGAAAAAATAAATATAGAGTAGTGTGCAGAGGAAATAGAAAAAAGACCTTTTAGAGAAAAGATAATTAATTTAATTTAATAAAATTTATTTTTGCCAAGTTGAAATAGAAATAGATAAATTTGTTCAAAACAAATATATCCTAAACATAAACAAACAACAAGAACAACAACAACAACAACAACAACAACTAATAATAAAAATAATACTATTAATAATATTATTAATAGCAACATTACCAACAGTAATACTATTGTGATACTAAACACTTTACATTTATTCGTGTACAATTATATGTAAGTAAAAAACACTTGTGTGTATTTCACATTTTCATTTTCCCAACAACGCACATACAAAAAAAGAAATTCACATTTTGAGAAACTCACATTAAGAGATGGATCATCATCAATCAATCAATCATTACCACATTTAATCTCTATCTCTTTTCATATTTCTTTCTTTCACTCTCTTTTTGGTGGTGTTGTGCTGTATTATATATTTTTATTAAACACACCAAATCAAAAAAGTTAACTTTTTCGTGTGATCTATCAGTTGGTTTTTAAATTTAGATGTTTTTTTTCCCACTCATATGTAGTACTATATATATATACAGCACCACCCGTCACAAAAATAATTTATGTGCGACTCTCAACACACACATTTTAACCCTTTTTTTCACACACAATCATCAACACACTAAAAATATATATTTTAATTATTTTTATTTTCTTTTCAATAAATTATCAAATTATTAAATTAAATATTAAAGAAATTATTAACATATTAAATATTAAATACATCACACTCACACTTCCATACAAATATATAAAATCATAAAAATTTATTTATTCCTTACAATATTCAATGTACTACTATTTAAATAGACGCTAAATCAACACAATTACTATTTTTTAATAATACTACAATAATTACTATTTCCTAGTTTTTCATATTCATTTTTTCCTTTAGAAAAAAACACAACCTATTTATTACAAAAACAAAAAAAAAAAAAAGAATGGGGAGATATAAATCTAAAATTATCTATCTTCTTTTAATATTGCTTTTATCAAGTAGTACTGTCTTTTCTCAATCATCATCGTCAGAAGAAGAGGATTCCGTGTCTTATGATTCTGAAGGTGAAAGTGAGAGTGGATCTGATTCTCACCAAGTTGTAGTTCCATGTGCTACTTCTTTTTCAGATCCTCTTACTGATACACCAACTAATTTTAAACAATTATTAACTACCAGTACAAATAACCCCTATCCTCAATGCTCTTTGAATTCAAATAATGTAAATTTTGACAATTCGGATTCAAGAACTGTGATGAGATTAGCAGTTGATGCTGCTGGTTGTCCAACTGATTGTAATAAGTTAAAGTATTCCTGTGCTAGAGTAAATTCTATAAGCAGTGAATTATCTTTTGGTTCATACTCTTGTATAATGAGAGTTGCAAAATCTTCAAGTGTTAGTAAGTATTCTTTTTTTAATAATTTTATCTTTTATGAATAGAGATACTAATAATAATAAAAATAAATTTAGTCAACGTTTGTTCAATTCAAAATGGAGGTATTGGTGATGGTGCATCAGAAGTTTATATGAAATATCAATATCCATACTTTACTCTTGGCTACATAACTTTTGGTAAACAAAAAACTGTAATTGATCCAATTAGAAAAGACATTGATATCAATGGTTATCATAACTTTACAATTTCATATAGAAATACATCTGTTACCTGGTTTTTGAATGGTTTGGAACTAACTCAACGTGGTGGATCAATCCCAGTCCCACCAATGAGTTTCTATGCTGCACTTATTCCAGATCCAACCAAAGATTACAATGCCAGTCTTGTAGCTGAAGCTTTAGTAGACACTCTTTCTTATCAATCAAGATGTGATCAAATTTATAAATATGATGATTATTCATTAAGATCCATTCCACCATACTACAGAGAAAATTGTACTACCAGTAGAGAAGTAAATATCTTTAATGATACACTCGATGAAGATTGGCGTTATCTTTGCGATAGTTATACAGCTGTTCCAGATAACACTACTGCTGAATTCCAAAGACATGGAACTGGTGTTATGGCATTTGAAATTCAACAAGAATCAAAACCATTCAATTTATTAAGTAAAAAATATATACTAATTCGTCAACATAAATACATTACTTTTTGGATCAATGGTGGTGTTGACGGTAATCAAGACATAAAATTAGAGTTATACAATACAAAATATAGTACAAGAGGTTCAATTGCTAGTGTTAGTTTAAGTACTTTTCTTAAAGGTGGCCTTAAACCAAGAACTTGGAATAAAGTAATCATTAGTATGAGGGAATTTCAAGTTAATCCATCCAATATCACCACATTCAATGCATTCTCTTTCCGTGGTGGTCATGATGAATATATGGGTGTAGTATATATTGATGATATGAAGTTTGCCAATAGCACTGCTTGTATCAATGACAAAGTTGCCTACTATAAGAATGGTGAATTGCAAAATGGTGCCGATAAAACTTATTCCGCTGGTGCTGTTCGTTTCAATAGTAAAGATACTCCTTATAGAGATGTTTTCAAAAAACCAGGCAATAGTACTGATACCATTAGTTTCCCAATTATCTCTTCAACTTCTTTAAATCTTAATTTCCAAAATGGTACAATTAAAGCCAATGAATATTATGCGTTCCAAATTTCATTCTATTACACTCAAACTTCAAGTTATGGCAAATCATCCTCTGAAAGTGATCTTGATATTCCTCCATTGTCCCTCCAAGTTTGCATTCAAATAGGTGATGTTTTCCCACCTTGTATTGGTCTCTCTGAATATATGGGTGGTAAATTCCCTTCCGGTGTTTGGGTCAAATTAACTATTCCATTTGGTGATCTTAGTGCTTGGGACGATGCTGAAATTAGCTCTCTTATAATGAAAACTTCAGAAAATAATTACCAAGGTAAAATGGCTATTGGTTCCATTGAAGTCGGTAAAAGAGCTGATCCACCAATTAGATCTGATTTAGAATCTATCGCTGTTAAAACTTTACCTTTTAATTTTACTTTAGTTCTTTCCTTATCTTTATTATTGTTTTTAATTTTATAAAAAAAATTAAGTTTAATAAATCTTTCATATTCATTATAATAACGAATAATTTAACTCGTTTATTCTTTAAAGATAATCTCAATAGGTGAACAAAAACTAAATTTGAACATATAACTAGTAAATAAAAAGGTATTATAATTTCATAATCATACTAAAAGTATACATTATGTTTCTATGTTTTCAAATATATTGCCCAAGGAAGGAAATGATTTTATTGTATTTGATGAATAAAATATCGATTTGAATATGATATATACCTTGCTAATTAGGCATTTCCAATTCTGTTTTTCGAAATAATTCAATATCTTTTGTCTAAAATCTGATATCTAAATTATCCTTAAAGAGAAAATTAGTTTTGAATGCTCAACTGTAGAGTTGGTCATTAATGGTTACATCATTTAAAGAATCATCTTTTATTCTATTATTAAAATATGAAAATTTTATAGAAATATAAATATTCATTCTATTTATTTATTTTGTAAAATTGTAAAATAAATACACTTAAATAATATTAAATATATAGATAAGAATGCAAAGATTAATTGAGATAAAGATTAGTTTAAAAATAGTGAATAAAATACAAACCTTTTATAAGATATTACACTGAAAAGGTAGCATTAGTAAGAGATTTTTAAAGATTATTCATTTTGTGTATTCATCATTTATTCCAACCTTTAATACCACCTTAGTCATTGTTACTAAATCATTGTTGAATTAATAATGGGATTGATCCTATTATTTGTTAGAGGGTTTTGTGACAAGGACATAAACTATATATAATAAAATATTGAGATTTAAAATTATAGATATAGATTAAAAAATCGACTAATGAATTCATTGGGTATTTATAGTTTTTATTGTTCTTTAAAAATAAAATCTAAAAATTAATTTTAATAATTAATTTTTAATATAATTAATTTTTACCTGGAATTGAGTCAGTTGGAAAATGATAGATTTATCGAGATCATAGTGATAGATCAGATATATTTTCATCAATAAAATCTACGAATAATTCTTTGTTTTCATTACAATTGTTTTGTAGTAGATACACATCAACTCATCATATATTCATTGATGAATTGACAGCAATCTTATTTTATATATTAAATTTCACATCTCAAAAGTGGGAAATTTAATTGTAAAAATCATTTTTATGAAAATTATATATATGATTAAAAAATAAATATTATATTCATCCTTTCATCATTTTAAAGAATCATCTCTTTATTCTAATATTTATATATGTATATGCTTTATTAATTCACATGGTAAACCTCACCACCCCTTTATAAATACTACCATATTGTAA
Source organism: Polysphondylium violaceum (assembly GCA_000277445.1). NCBI lineage: Eukaryota > Evosea > Eumycetozoa > Dictyosteliales > Dictyosteliaceae > Polysphondylium > Polysphondylium violaceum. The sequence continues at coordinate 33,922 of AJWJ01000181.1, forward strand.
TAGGAATAAATAACCCTATTAATGAAAAATAATCATCTCTAGAATTGAACTCATTTGTGGTCAATCCATGATTAACAGGAAAAAGATTTTAAGATCTTTTGTAAAAAAAAAATTTGGAAAAACATTTTCATGATGTTTTCTTCTTCATCATAAAGATACATAGCATTATATAGATTTTTCTCATTAGATTATTTAGTTCATTAGAGGATTGAGTTTTGTGTACATTTAGTGTATCTCGTCTCACTTGTGTATTCATCATTCATTCCAACAAATACCAACGACAGAAATTGGTTTTTGAATGCTCAACTATAAAAGATAAATTTAATGTAAATAAACTTACCACGAAAATTAAAGATTGTATTATTAGTACACATATACATTAGATAAAATAAATTAAAATTAAATTAAAGATTTTCAATAGCCCGATAAAAGATTTAATCAATTAAAAGATTGCTGAGGGTGAGATTCGAACTCACGAACCGACAGGATGAGATCTTAAGTCACACGGATTTAACCAGGCTTTCCTACCGCAGCTTCTTGAGAGATCAAAAAATTACGGTGTATTTTATTTTTGATTTGTTTTAAAATACTCAAATGTTCTACTGACTATAACATCTTCATGAAAAGAAAAAATTATAAGTCTTACAGGAAATTGGAAAAATTAACTTACCAATTTTCTAAAAAAAATTCTTCAAAATTGAATTATTAGGAAAAATTAGGTATTTTTTCGAAAAAAATCAATAACATTCATCATATTTCAAAATGGATAAAAATGGTATGTATTTATTAAATTTCAAGTTTATCTAAAAAATGATATTAACTATTAATAGAAAAATTTTTTAAAATTTGGAATAACATGATATTGAGAAATCTTATAAGATATCACACACTTTATAAAACAAAGATCAAAGTAACACCATCATATGCATTAAAGAATTTGCACCATTTTAAAGGTAATTCTATTGAATCACTCTATATCATTGTTTATATAGACAATGAATCTCTCGATGACTATAAAGAATTAAAAAGCAATGACTTTTTTCATAATGCTCTACATATCTCTCTTGGTAAACCACTTGATATAGGATTGATTTATAAAACAGTTAAAAAAGTAAAATTTTCATATTCTTTCAACAATGATTTACCAAAAGGATTCTTTCCAAGTAGTGTTGAATCTATTAGATTTGGACATAGTTTTAATAAATCTATAGGTAGAGAGGTTTTACCAGATGGACTTGTATGTTTAAAGATGGGACATAATTTTAGTAAAGCATTTTATCCAAATGTTTTACCCAAATCATTAAAGAAACTTTGTATAGGTAACAGTTTTTTTCATTCAATCAATAATGAAATTTATCCAGAGGGTTTAATTCATTTAGAGGTTGGTTCAAACTTTTTACAAGAGTTTACAAAAGAAACTATACCTCCTCAACTTAGAGTATTGAGATCTAGTTCAGGTGAGGTTGATTTGTTTAAAACAATGTCACTTGATTCCAATATTCATAATTTAGGATATTTTTTACAAGAACTAGATTTGTTTCATTCATTGGTAAAGTGTAAAGATTATAGATGGTTGCCTAGAAATCTAATTAAATTAAAATTACCAAGTGTCTTTAGCTCAGAGTTGACTATAGGTGAATTACCAGAGACTTTAAAATCACTATCATTGGGTACATTTTATAATACCCAACTATTATCAGGATGTCTTCCTAATGGGCTAAAAAGATTAGACCTTGGTTTAGGATATAATAAATCTATTAAAGATGTCTTGCCATCCATGTTGGAGAAATTAACATTTCCTCTTTCTTCTCAACAAGATACTGGTAATTGGATTTCCAAATGTAAAAATTTAAAGATTCTAAAGCTTTATTCAAGCTATAAAGATGTTAGTATTGATGGTATTGTTCCAAATACAGTAATTAAACTTGTTCTTGAAGGTAAAATCAAGATTGAAAGGAATACTATACCCTCTAGTGTGAAAGAATTGATAATCAAATCACCAGTATTCATTAAACCAAATACAATTCCAGACAGTGTGACCATACTTGTACTTGATTGGAAGTTACTAAATTCAAAAATATCATTTCCAACTAGTATCAAGCGATTAGAGTTTTGTCCAAATATTTTAAAAAAGAATGATTTACCCAATTCTATCGAGCATTTAACTATTTCAACCAAATGTGAATTTGAGCAAGGATCAATTCCTTCAAGTGTAAAAAGATTAGTTCTTCATTATACGCCAAAAAACATGGACTTTGGTTTAATTCCATCTACAGTTAAAAGTTTAAAATTTCTCTACTCTCCAGATTACATTTACATTAATCCTGATTTACTTTATAAAGATTTATCACTTGATGTTCAAAAAGGTTTTACTAGAGGCAGTAGATGTCTTGATGATTTTAATACTATAAAGAAAGCTGGTGTTTTAACAAATAGTTTAAAATAAAGAGATATTTGATTTTTAAAAAGAAGCGCTCTTTTTTTTTACGGTAAAATTGTTATTTTTTTAAAATTATTGACTCTTTGTTGAATAAGATATTTAGTGTTTAATCTTTCAAACCAACAGATAAAATGGGAATAATGAGACACTTTCAATAGAGGTTCTCTAAATTACAAAAATTCGTGGTAAGTTTACTATACCCATTACTTTAATAAACTATATAATTAAACAACAATAACAACAACAATAATCAACAACAAGATTAAAAGAATAGTTTCTTTAATCCCCATATGTCTTTAACCACTAATCGTAAAATGATTAACTACTCCAACTTCACACCAACATACAAATCCCACTCACCCCACTTTACTTTTTATTTTTACCACAAGTGTACATAGTAAGCTTTAATTTTTAAGACATTCACACCTAAATATTTATATTCCAATCACATAAACAATAGAATATATTGTGTGAGAGGTGATAGCGAGAAATATCTATTATACAATCAATAGAATATTTATATATCCACTTTTTTATGAATTTCACCACTTTAAACACAAACTATCTTTTTATTTTTTCACCCCCACAAATAGACAAAGTTTGTATTTTCATTTTTAAACACTACTGTTTTATAAACAACCAATAATGACCACTCTTTACTTTTTTAACTCACCCCATTTAATTTTAATGATATCTTCTTATAATTGCTAAAATCTAAGTATTTTGTATAAACACACTAAATAAAAAACATACGTCTTTATATAAATATACACAACACACACACCACACTCTCTTTATATCTGTTTTTTATCCAAATTAATACAATGATCATCAACTCTGACAATATATATGTATATATTTAATATTACCCAAAACCACACACAATTTTTTAAGCTAATTCTATAGATTTGAATACTTTTTTTGAATTAATATCTTTTTGTTGAATATACCTCCACCACTACTTTCACCTTCATTATCTGTCTATTGTTAATTTTGATTAGGAGAATTGCACAGCAAACTCAGTATCCCCACACTTTGCTTTATAAAAAAATATCACATTTTAATTATTTATTTAATTTGATTTTGTTTGAATATTATTACAAATCAATATATATATAAATTATAAAAAGTACTCTTTTCTCCAAATCATTTTATTAAATATTTTTATAAAACACACAAACAATAGTAAATAGAGAATTATTAGTAATATTACTACTATAAAAAACAACACTTTATTTTACTCTTCTCAAACACATTAATCCAATGATTTTTTATAAATTATTTATATTTTTAACAATATTATTTTATTTTCAAAATGTACAAGGTTCCTATGTAACTTCACAGATAAAAGCTTTTCCTTTAAAAGAGGTTATTTCTGTTGGTAATGCTTGTCCTTATAAAAGTGTAAATATTATTATCAAAAATAGTATTTTAAAAATTTATTAATAAAAAATAATAGTATGGTTTACCAGTTACGATTCAAAATACAACTTATAATTTACTTTTAGATACAAGAAATATAATTACAACTATAAATGCAAAAGATTGTAAGCATGGTTGTATTCCAGCAGATCAATATAAACCAAGTCCAAATTCAATTTTAGAAAGATCAAGAATTTTTGGATACTATGTGGACGACAATGCATGGGGTGGTGAATTAATGTCTGATAAACTTATTTTAGATACTTCAATATATGTATCTTATAATTTAAAATTTGTTTCTCTTAAAACTCAATCAAAACCAATTTCAAATCCAGGTATGTACTAGTAGTTTTTTTTTTTATTTTATTGTCTAGAGTATATTTTAATTTTAATAAATCATAAATAGTATGTGATGGATCTAGTTTCTTAACATCTGGTTTAGTAGGGCTAGGTTATTCAAATGATCAAAATTCTTTTCTAAGACAATATGCAACTAAAAATTTTATTGATAAAATATACTCAATTGTTTTATGCGAGAATAATCCAAGACTTTGGTTTGGAGGCTTTGATTCTTCAATTTTAACTTCACCAATGGCTTTATATAATTTAACCTCAGTATGTATTAAAATAGAATTCACTATAAAAATAATATTAACTATAAACATTAGAAATCATTTGGATTAGAAATAACTGGTATGTTTGTTGGAGTATCACAAATTTATCAAGTAAATGATTTTAATTGGGTAACAATATTAGATACCACAACACCATTTATACATTTACCACCATCTTTATATCAACAAACACTTCAAATATTGGGAAGATCAGTACCATTTACAAGATATTTTAGTTCAAGATTTTTCTCGGAAAAGAAATGTATTTTAAATCCATTTAATAATATGACCAATGATGAAATCAATGCATATCTACCACCTCTTAGATTTTCTTATCGTTCAACTATTTTGGGTAGTGAAATTGTACTTGTTGCCACATCTTCATATTTAATATTTGATGGAGACATGGTTTGTCCAGGTATAATGGAAACTTTAGAATATAATACAATTTTTGGTATCCCTCTCTTTAAAGAATATTTGGTAATGTTCGATCAAGAGAATAATAAATTGGGAATTGGTAAGGCGACTTGTAAATCTACAGCTTGGGTGCCAAGTAGTTGGACCAAATGTGCATTGACTGCAATTGGTTGTCCAATTCAAAAGAGAACTATACAATGCCAATCAGAAAAGGGTGATATTCTTCCAGAATTTAGATGCTCTGGTCTATTAAAACCACCTGTCACTAAAGATTGTATTATTCGTATTAAAAAAACCCTTAAGCCAACACCAAAACCAACTAAAAGAGCTTTGGGTGATGATGATAGTTTGCCTTCTTCTGATAGCATAATAAGCTCAAGTATAAATGAAACTTCTACTCAACCCGATCCAAACACTACCCCACCAGTCATTAGAAATTTAGATAGTGAAATTGATATTGAAAGTGAAGAGTTGGTAGATTCTGCAGATTTTGAAGATATTTCTCGAGTTAAACTCTCGCAGTGCGCCGAAGATTCACTCACAGGAACATGGAAAATTGTTGGTAATTGGTCAGAGTGTGACCAAATTTGTGGTACTGGTGCTCAAACTAGAAAAGTTTATTGTATTGGCAAATATGGTCAAAAAGTTAAAGAAGCCTATTGTACTGCTCAAAAACCACCAATGAAAAGAATATGTAAGCAAAAGAAATGTGTTCAAGACTATGTTTGGTATGCATCAGCTTGGTCTGGATGCTCCAACCAATGTGGAGGTGGTACACAATCAAGACAAGTTTATTGTGTTGATTCTACAATTTATAAAACAGTTGACAATGCTCAATGTTTGGGTCCAAAGCCATTGCCGGTAAGAGATTGTATTGGTCAACCATTTTGTAGTAAATATAAATGGGATTGGAAACCATGTAAACCATTTTGTCCTGAATTTACTACTATCTCTTGTTATAATATGTCCACCACTGAAGTTGTAAGTGATCATTATTGTCAACATTTACCAAATCTCTTTTTCCCAAAAGCATGTTCTTGTTTTGTGCCACCCATTTCTTCAAATGAGACTTCCAACAAGCTACAAGAACATAGTACTGAAGGCTCTTCCTCTTCTTCTTTCTCTATGCCAAGTAGATATTATTTAGATGAAAAAATAATAACAACAATGTTTTTAATTACAATTTTAATAAATATATTGATTTAATAATCCCTTAATCTAAAGGTGCCAATAACAATTTGTTTTAATATTTCTTTTGAGGAATAGATTTTTTATTTTTTAACTCAATTTTAATAAACATAAAAGATTTATAAATAAATAAAGCGATTTATATATTTATGTGATTAAATTCTGAAGTGTACAACACAAGATGAAAACTAAAAGATCAAAAAATATTGACCAATTCAAAGAATTCATCTTTTATTTATAGTTTATTAAAACTTAAAAATCAAAGTAAAAATTAATATAATTATTACTAAGATTAAAATGTATTTAAAACACAGATAAAACATAAAAACTTGAGAAAAAAAATATTTGTGAAAATACACAAATATTTAAAAAACAATGATATTTATTAGTGTACATTTATTAGTGTATAGATACCGTTTTAAAATAAACTATAGATAGTATCTATCTTTAGTTTTGTAATGATAATACATACATATACTATTTGTACTCATTATCTATACATATATTGTCTTAAGCTATATCTCTATCACTATGATGCTAATCATCAACCTCTTTATTATTTAACCTCAAACTCCTTTATCAGTTATTCAATGACCCAACCGAACACTTATTAACTTCCTCTGTTTGCGCATTCCTCTTGAATGCCAAACTATTTAAACTAAACTTTATATTAATAAACATTGCCAAAGTTGGTTTAATATAAATACACGTAAATAATATTAAAGATAAGAATAATAAAGGTTTGGCGAATGTTTATTAAAATAAAGATTGGTTTAAATAGTTTGGCATTCAAGAGGAATGCGCAAA
>AJWJ01000182.1:0-40523 GCA_000277445.1 Polysphondylium violaceum
GATTTAATGGTATAACAACAAGAATTAATGGAGGTGATTTACCAAATGGTTTAACTCATTTGACTGCATATAAACATTTTGGATTTAGTCAGTTACCAGAATCCCTCCATCATTTAGAGATGGACCGTTCTTGTAATAATGTTTTACCCCCACAAATTAAACACATAAAAGTTCCATCAGTTAGTTTATATGTATCACAAACCGTTCAATCAATTCTTACAAATGATCCTCGTTGTAACTTTAGAGATGTTAAAAAACCGAATGATTTGGGCAGAGTAGAGTTTAATCCAGATACAATATTACATCTTTATTCTGGTAAAAACTTTAATTGTTTTATTAAACCTAATTCCTTGTTGAATAATATAAAAACTATTACATTTGATTCAAATTATAATCAGCCAATAGTAAAAGGTACTATTCCAAATAGTGTAGAGTATTTAGAATTTGGTAATAAGAATCAAGTAATATCAAAAGAAATATTACCTACTTCTCTTAAATCATTGACAATCAGTAGTTTTAATCAAAAGTTGTTTAATATTTTACCAGATTCAATAACAGAATTGGTTTTAAACATGCAGTATAATCCTTTTCTATTATTTAAAAAGGATGATGATATTCTACCAAACCTAAAGAAACTCGTATGTTATTATTTTCCTTTTGTTCTAAATTACTTACCAACTACTATTTGCGATTTAGAATTCTTTATCAAACCTAAAGATGAAAAAGAAGAATCTTTAAAAAAGAAAAATAACTATAGTAGGAAACAACCTGATATATTCCCAATAGAGTTAATTAATCCAAATATAACAAGATTAGTATTATGTGAAGGTATGTTTATAAAGAATCCAAATCTTATTCCTCCAACAATCAAATGTTTGACTCTATGTCAATATGTTGAAAAGGGCATAATACCATCCACTCTAGAATCATTAACATTATTAAATGATTTTAATGATCCACTCTATACTATTTTACCTAAAATAAAATATTAATATTGCATTCAACACTAGTACACTATTACATATTACAATCTAAACATATTATCATAGATCAATGAATATATTTATTAATATTATATATTACATCTTTTATTTTATTATTACATATACTATTCTCTGTATTTTAACTCATTTCTTATATATATTGACCGAATAAAATAACAATATTCTAATAACAAATAATATTATTCAATCTCTTCTTAATGGATGAGAATATTCAACATGCTACATTTACAGCCTCATTCAATGACCAAGACCTTTAATTAACTAGTTTAGCTTTTCTTGTCAAACGAAGTTGATTTAGGCAGTGAGAAGGATGAAGTAGGTGATCTAATGTGTGTTGTCGATGACGATGAAGTAGACGTTGATGCACTACCAAAAAAGATGATCATCATCTTCAATGTCATCCTGTAGCTCGATACTTTGATGTAAATTCGGTGGAAATCTATGTGATGATATTTTTTAAAAGATGGTACTATCAAACTGTCGAAATTTGGCTGAACTGGCAGGTAGAGTAAGAACAACATTTAAAATTGATTCTATTGATAATATTTATTTTTTTTCAGAACATCCAACTCCATCAACCAAAGTTTTGGATGATTTAAGATATTTACCAGAAACAGGTGATAATTATATTTCCCGTGGATTTATTAGGGTTTATATTAACGATAAAGATACGAAGCCAATTAAAATCTATCAAGTTGGAGGTATAGACTTTCAAAGATTAAAAGATGATTTGAATTGTCATGATATTTATATTAAAAATACCAAAATAGTTCCTAGTAACCCACTTCAACATGGTGATTATACCATTTCGAAAAATGTAAGTAATACTATCTATTCTTTATTACGCTCTTTATAATTAATCATTTTTTTTTTTATTAATTAGTTTTTTTCTTTCTTTAGATAAAACTGTGGCTTTGGGCGTTAATTAGGACAATGATCCCATACTTTGGTTTCTCACCTATTTGATTTTATAGTTGAGTTGTATGGTGATGACATTTGGGGTAAAATGGTGACTTTTAGAACACAAAGAATTTTTTTAACACTTTAATGATCTATGTATATTAATACACTTCATAATATTTTCTCTCCACCTCTCTTCCAACATGATACCTTATGGTAAATAAACGTAAAGATCATATATTCTATTACAAAACTCGACTTTGTCAAAAAAAGGGTAAAATATAAAATTTTTTGCTTTTATATTTTATTTCCACTTTCAAGAAATTGAAAAATACTATATTATCAATAAATTGTAATAGTTTTCTCCGGGAATATGTGCACGACTAGTAAAATTACACATTTAGGTTTGAAAAGTTTTGATGATTTTTTCATTTTTTCATTTTTCATTTTTTCATTTTTACTGCGTACACCCAAAATGAATGATATGATGTCAACGTCGCCTACACTAATGGGTCGAATGAGGATGAATAATATTACACCGTTGTCACCTACACAACAACAGCATCAGCAACATCAACAGCAGCAACAGCTACAAGTCTCTATGCAACAGCATTTACATTATCGACATTTTTATAACCCTCCTCATCATGCGACCACTCATGGTATGACGAGCTTTTCGTCTCCCCTCTCGCCAACCTCTGCACAACAGCAACAACATCACCAACAACTACAGCAGCAATTACAAAGCCTCCAAAACTCTCAGCTAAATCATCATAGTAGTAACACTGGTGGTAGTCATAACCATAGTCACCATCACCATCACCATCATCATCATCATAGTAGCAATCACATACACACGAGTCATAGCAATACACCTAACAACTCTGTGTCACCAACAACGCCATCATCCACACCAGCACCACCCACAATCAATGCCGCAGCACCGGTGAGAAAGAAATACAAACCTATGCAAAGATACAATACCGTCAATCACGACAGAACGGCATTCTATGGATGGATTATCCTTTTTTGTACATTTATATTCTTTATTTCATCCACCTATTGTTTGTTTTTCTCCAAACTCCTCCCAGACACTGGCAACAAGGTGTTGGATTTCATTAAATACGATTGGTACTATTGTTTCCTCGTGCCCGTCTTGATCCCTGTCACCATCATAACCGTGTATTTCAATTGGTTAAGTCTTAAATTCTTTAGACATAATTAGGTTATTGTATATATCATCCTTCATCTCTTCTTAGTTTAATTATTTCCTCATGGATTTATATAATGTACATTTACGACTCAACACATATTATTAGGGTTTATATAAAATAGAATAATAATAGCAATCCTTATTTTAGATTTTAAATCTAAATCCTCAACAGACAGATATATTATTTGTGTGTGGTGGGAAAAAAAAAAGAAATAAAAATTTATTTTTTTGGGGGGTTGCATGATCCTGATTTCTTTTTTTCTTTAATTTAGAAAAGTGTAAACACACAGATAGAGAAATATGATTAGAATATCAACATATAATATCAGATATGATGCTGAAAAGGATCAACATAATAGTTGGAAAAATAGAAAACATCTTACCATTGGAAACATTGTGTTTTTAGGAGGTATGGAATTTAGATATACTTGACACAGATACAGATAAATAGATATATGTATTAATCTAGAGATATATAGCATCAGTGATTGGGCTTCAAGAGTGTTTGCATAACCAAATTGAAGAAATAAAGAGTGAATTGAAAAACAAGTATGGTTTGAATTATAGTTATGTGGGCAATGGCAGGGACGATGGAAAGACACATGGTGAGTATTCGCCCATACTGTATAACAACGATGTGGTGGAACTGATACACAGCCATATGTTTTGGGTGTCGGAAAAGGCGTATCAGCCTGCATCGCGCTCATGGGATGCCCACTGTCCTCGTGTGTGCACATGGGCATTCCTCCGTCACAAGGCCACCGGCAAGGCATTTTATTTCCTCAACACGCATTTGGACCACATGTCCGAGTTGGCACGGTCCGAGGGCACACTGATGATCAAGTCGTTTATCTCGACCCTCGATCACGGGATTCCGCTCTGTCTTGTGGGCGATTTCAACGCGCACACAGACTCTACACCCGTAAAGAATGTGTTGGACACCAAGCAATCGTCGTCATTAGCACACAAATATCTAAAGTACCTCGAGATCCCACTCAAGGACACGTTTTCATTCCAAACCCTCTATAATGCCAAATCGATCACCCAGATCAAAATTGGTCCCGATGCCACGTTTACTGGATTTGATCTCGCATGGAAAGAAGACATAGATCACGTGTTTGTCAATAGTAAATTCAAAGTACAGTCATTTGTAGTATTCAACAACCATCCTCAAAATGTATCTACCAAAACAACGATTGCCTCTGATCATCTCCCCGTAGTTTCTGATTTAATTTTCAATTAATTCATTCATTCATTAAATAAAGCATTGTATTGCCAAGTATGACACCCTGTTTGTGACCTTTGATAAGGATGAGACATTTGTATTTGACTAACCCAAATATAGACAATAGATTATAAATAGTGTCCGCTTGATGTATTTTTAATCGTAATAAGTAGTCTCGTAAAAAGATTTATTCTTGCTGATCCCCTTCAAAAAAGATGGTGTACAAAAATGGAGGAACTTTACTATCTAATCCTATTTAGGGCAATAATTCTTTTTCATTTTATTACCCCTCCCCACTAAACATATGTCTATCAAAATTATAGAACGGGCTTTTTAAATTCTTTACATTTGTTTTAAATTAAAAATTAAATGGCATTAAAAAATGAAACAATGGTTCTCACTTTTCAATAGATCAAAAAAAATGCCTGTATCAATTCCTAAATATAAAATAAACCAACAAATAACTCGCCCAATACTCTTGTTTTCTTTCTATCCTTTCTCTGTCTTATTTTTTCTCATCTTTAGATACAGGCAGAGGTAGGCCTTGGTGCTTCAGAAAAATTCGATAGTTATATAAATGATTTTGGTCGACCTACCTCTTCCCGTCTCTACGCTTCTTTCTCAACTATCTGATGTTTTAATGTAAAGGCGTGGATCCCGATAAATGAGTGTATGATGCAAACATATCGGTCATAAAATCTATAAAACAAAACTCGACTTTGTCAAAAAAGGGATGGGACTATAAAATTTTTTAACTCACACGTTTTCATTCCAAACCCTCTATAATGCCAAATCGATCACCCAGATCAAAATTGGTCCCGATGCCAGGTTTACTGGATTTGATCGTGCACGAGGCAATCGTTGTTTTGGTGGATACAATTTGAGGATGGTTGTAATGTGTAAATACATCATATCTGCCTGTGTCTCTAATCTATTAGTTTATTAATATCTATAAATTCTATTGACTCTTTTGTTAGTGCTGGAATAGTTGTTGTTGGAGATACAGGAACACATATAGCCATAATGTATTGATCATTGCTATCCAATAATGTTGGATACAAGAGTTGGAATTTGAATTGTGTGTCTTGGATATACTCGTAGTCATCTATATCGACTCTTTGTCGAGTGTACATGGTTGCTGATGTTTTATCATTTGAAAGTTTGAATTCAAAACTTGTCAACTCGATTTCCAATCCTTTTCCGTCTATATGATATTATTCCTGTTAGTATTTATCCCATATCTACCTATCTATCTATATAATACATACCACTTTTAATATAGCTTTCTTTTAAACACCAATGAACAAAAAACATCTTTATCTGGTCCATATCTGATAATGAAGGATCTGATATAGTTTTCCATTCTTCTGATGTAAAGCATGACTTCATGTCGCTGAAATACTGGTTTAGTGGTTGTCTTTTTGGCAACTCATGCTTCATTACATCTATTCCAATGGTAAACGATGATGGATACTGTATACCCACACTACCGGCAATCACAACCACATCAGAATCATGTGATACATTAAAACTAAAAGAAGATGCTGATGATGGCTCTCTATTATTACTATTTACATTATTTACATAAAAAGGTTTATTTGATGAAGTTCTTTGAAATGATATTGATGTCGATTGAGGTATATCCAACATTGACCTTGTTAAATAAATCATCAACAATCTACCCAACATCGACGACTTGGCACTATCATTGTCTTTGCCCGACCTCCATACACCAAGTGAATCTGGTCTTTTAAATCCCATGATTCTTTGTTTTTCTTTTTCATCATTCAACACACCCACACATTTATCCCACTCCTCTTGACAAGGAGTCCATTTTGATTTATCAACTACAACGATTCTTATTGCATTACTATTACTATTACTACTATTACTATTACTACTATTATCTACAAGAGTATCACACATTTCTACTTGGAATAAATTAATTAAATTTTTAAACACACAATAAATTTTCCCTCGCAATTTTCAAAATTCATTTTTTTCATAAATTCGTTTTCATATTTTTTCACACATTGTCTAAGCTCACCCATACGAATTTTTAGTATTATTTACACATCGTATGTGTGTTGGAATTAAGTTTTAATCTACTATACTATACTATTGTGTGGATTATATCAGGATGACAAAATCTAAAACAACCTCAACATCTCCAAAAAGGAAATCTGTAAAGAAAGAGAAAGAGGAACCTAAACCTCAACGTGTACGTATGGCATACTTATCTGCTGATATTTATGTTACTAATTATATTTACACATATACAGAGTCTTTTATCATTTGGAATGTTTCAAAAAAAAGATAATAATGAGAATGTACCACCATCTAATCAGAATGGTAGCAATGGTAGTAAAATTATAAATATTACAGATTCATCACCTAGAAAGATTAAACAAGAGAAAAAGACAGATAAAAAGAATGTTTTGTCATTTGAAGATGACGACAATGACGATGACGATGATGATGGTTTTATGGTGAGTGAAAAAGTTGTAAAAAAAGAAACCAAAGTCGCGTCACCTGCAGTTGCTGCTGTAAAAAAGAAAATAGATATAGATATAGATGATTTTGATATCGATGATGAATTTATTCCAAAGAAAGCAACAAAATCAACTACAACAAATAATAGTAGTGTAGTTACACAAGAACCTACTAAAGATTTAAAAAGAAAACATCAATCACCAATTAAAAGTACTAGTAATGATAACATAAATCAAGATTCTGATCAAGAAGATCAAGTTCAAGTAAATAGATTAAAAATGAAAAAGAAACAAATCATCACAGAGGAAGATGACATAGATATCATGGAAACTAGTGATAAAGAGGAGGAAAAGGAATCTAGTCATGCAAAGAAAAAGGTCAAGGTTGAAAATATTGCCAATAATCCACTTATATTATCACCAAAAAAAGTAAACAACAATAGTAATAGTGGTAATGCAAAATCAATTACTTCACCTAGTCCAAAGAAAAAGCCTCAATTAGATTTTGAAACTGTGGTTATATCACCCAAGAAACCAACTGTTAAATCACCATCACCACCAACAAAGAAACCAAATACAGATTCTGACGATGATCAAGACACTGAGCCTGAAGGTACTCCAAAAAAAGTATCAGCTCCACCATCACCATTTAAACAGCAAAAGGAAAAAGAAGCACAAGAAAAGAGATTAAAAGAAAAAGAAGCAGAGGAAAAGAGATTAAAGGAAAAAGAGGCAGACGAAAAGAAGTTAAAGGAAAAGGCTAAACAACAAGAAAAGGAAAAAGCAGAAGAGGAAAAGAGATTAAAGGAAAAAGAATTACAAAGTAAATTGTTCCAAGAAAGTATAAAGAGAAGTTCAAAGAGACTCGTTATTGAAGAAGAAGATGACGATTTAACTGAAGAAGAAGATCAAAGTACTGAAGATGAAAAGGATGACGACTATCAAGATGATGATGAAGAATTTGATATGTCTGATGAAGATTTGAAACCAAAATCAAAGAAAACAACAGTTGCCCCAACCACCAAGAAACCAGCACCAGCACCAGCTAAAAAGGCACCTGCCAAGAAAGCAGCAGCAAAAAAAGTCAAAGAAGAAAAAGACACCACGACAGATACACCAAAAAAAAAAGCTGGTAATCCAGCTTGGAAAGCAGGGCCAAGAGAAAATCCACCCAACAAGGGTCAAAAAGAGTTGCCCGTTGGTAGAGACAATTGTTTGTATCAAAGAGTGTTTTGTATCACTGGTGTGTTGGACAGTTTGGAGAGAGAAGAGTGTCAAGATTTGATTTGCAGATATGGTGGTAGAGTTGTTGCTTCCGTTACCAGTAAACTCACTCATCTTATCGTTGGTATCGATCCTGGTCCTTCAAAGACTGAAAAGGCCAAAAAGAGTAGAATACCTATTATTGATGAAGATGGTTTGTTTAAAATGATTAGCGACTCGTTACCCAAACCCCCACCAGCACCAACAGCATCCCCACCACTAAATGAAACCTCACCTGTTTCATCTCAAAGCTCGGAGACATCAATCTCTAAACCTCCACTCAAAAAATTAACACTCACTAGTACACTCAAATTGAGCAGTGCAAAGACAGGTACTACATCACCACCATCATCATCATCATCTCCACCATCATCATCATCATTTACACCTGCATCTTCATATGTACAACCAACGGTTTCATCATCATATTCTGGTCCATCATCTGCAGATATCATGAAAAATGTGGTTGTCAGTCGGGCAATTGCATCTCAACCCAAAGGACATGATCAATTGTGGGTAGAGAAATACAAACCATCTACTGTCGATGATCTCATTGGCAATCCTGGTTGTATGACAGAGTTGAATAAATGGATGGATCAGTGGCATTCAAGCGAACCCAGAGACGCTCACAAAAAGAATGCAGTGCTCTTGAGTGGTCCCCCAGGCATTGGTAAAACAACGGCCGCTTTGATGGCTTGTAAAATAAAAGGTTTTGAACCGGTGGAATTGAATGCCAGTGACACCAGAAGCAAGTCAGAGATTGACAGAATCCTCACTGGCGCCAGCGACAACAAGATTATCACTTCATTCTTTTCCGTCAAGAAACCAGAAGACAATAAGAAATCGGCCCACATATTGGAAAAGGAGGCTGCAGAATTAAAGAAAAAAAAGTCATGTATCATCTTGGACGAAATCGATGGTTCCTCTGGTAACGAGGATCGTGGTGGTATCTCTGAGATTATTGCCATGATCAAGAAAAGCAAGATTCCCTTTATTTTGATTTGCAACGACTATCATAGTCCCAAGATCAAGTCGCTCAAGAACCATTGCTTGGATCTCAAGTTTCGTAGAGCATCTGCCCAAAGTATCACCAACAGATTGTTGCAAATCTGCAAACATGAGGGCTTGGTCGTCACTCAGTATATCTTACAAAGGGTTTTCGAGTCGACTCACTCTGACATTCGTCAAACGATAAACACACTCCAAATGATGTCTCGTTCGGGCACCCACTTTGACAACAACAACATCAATCAAAATCTCGACAGAGCTAGCAAAGACATGGACCTCAGTGCCTTTACCGGCGCCGAAAAACTCTTTATGGACAGAGCGGCCAGACTCGAGGAAAAGATGCAATACTTTTTCACAGACTTTTCTTTAGTGCCTTTGTTGATCCAGGAAAACTATCTTAGAGTGACACCCAATCTAAAGACCAGCGATATCGGTCTCCCTCAAAAGACCGTCACCCCTATCGAGTTGTTTTCGATGGCCGCAGACTCGATCAGTGACTCTGATATTTTTGATAGAGAAATCTCACGAAACATGGCTTGGGAACTCTTGCCTTCCTATGCCATCGTCTCGTCCCTGATTCCGACCCGACTCGTCAGCGGCTGCCCATTGGAAAGAGGTGTCCTTGGCTTCCCTTCCTATCTGGGCAAGTACTCCAACGCCTCTAAACAAAATAGATTTGTACGTGAAATACAGCTTCACATGAGATCCACCGGCAACGCTTATGCCAATAGGGCCGAAACTAGACTCTACTATGTCCCCATGTTTAAAAAGTGTCTTATCAAGCCACTCACTGGTGCCGACGGCAAAGAGGGTATTCCCGAGGTAATTGAAATGATGGACGACTATGGTTTCACCGAAGAGGACAGAGACAACATTATTGAATTGTCTTCTTGGGCTGGCGAGTTGGACCCACCACTCAAGAATATCTTGCCCCCTATTAAAGCCGCTTTTACAAAGACTTGGAGAGCGGGTAATCATGCCATCTATGATATCTCAATGTTGGGAACCAAAGGCAGTGGCGGTAGTTCATCTTCTTCAGCAGGATATGAAGCCATTGAAGAAGGCCAAGCACTCGGTTCAAGCGAGCCTGTCACTGGCGAAGATGAAGAAAATGAAGTTGATCAAAATGAAAAAGTACTTTCCAATTTAATTAAAAAATCATCAGTAAATCAAAAGAAATCCACATCGACTAAATCTAAGTCAACAACCACTAAATCCACATCTAGTAAATCTAAATCAAAATCAAAATAAGAGGTTCATTTAATTTATGAACTTTTGAAATAAAAAGTTAATTTTTGAAACTATAAAGCTATCTTGAATTAATTCCAATTCACCAATCTAATGAATAACACAATTGATATTTAAAAATTGTCCTAGAGTGTTTCAAAACATTAATGCTAAATTGTTCAATAAAAACTCCAAACGTTCATATGTTCACCAAACATATGAACGTTTGGATATATGACTTTGAAATATGAATTAAAAGAAATGATAATTGTTTTAATATTACTATTTTATTGTATCTCATATATATTGATGATAGAAAGTGACTATGATTAACTATTAAATTATATATTAGAATATTGTTGAGATATATAAAATTTATAAAACATATTACTTTGCATTTGTATTAATAAATATATTAATACGAATTTATTTAAAAAAAAGAGAAACCAAAAGTGAGATAGAGAAGGGAGACATATATTACTTTTTAACATATATGATACTTGTGTCTGTTACCCACACTACACTTTTCTATTTAAGTGTCTGTCTTTTTTTTTTTCAGTAGGCAATTTATGTAGTAGAGGTTAAGGCCTTGCAAAGCCAATCAAGACCTTCACATAAACCATCACCAGAGGTTGCACAACTGGATTGAATGTACCACATAATAACACGAGAGCTTATAAAACTACTATAATACATGAAAGCTTACCCAACCATTAAAAATCTTATATTCCTATCTCCAAAGAATCCAGTATAGCCTTTAAACAGACCGGCACCCATTTTGTTTGTTTGATTGTGTTTTTAAAAGTTTAGAAAAAAGAGATGCAAGTTAATTATTAACAAAAAGATGTTGTTATATCAAATTATAAAATTAAATTAATAATTAAAAAATTTTGCCATCACACATTTATTTTTTTGGGTGGGTGATCTTCAAATGAGTAAATTAAAATAAAAAAAAAATAAATAAATTTAAATTGGTAATTAAAGGGTGGCGATCTATCTAAAATATTATTGGGGCAGGTTTCCACTGAACAAGAATTTCTACAGAATTGGTTTATGATAAACAATTTTCTATTTTTATAAAAACATTGCAAAATGATAGGCGTGAAAAAAATTACAAATATACGTATCGCCAAAGTGAACAACATTTGCAAATTAATGATATATTAGACATTTGGGTAATTACAGAGATAACTATGTATAAAAACTTAACGACTGAATTCAGTGGAAAAAAATTAGTCTAGTTCCGAAGTTATCACTTTAAATGTTTGTTTTTCATATCAAGCTTCGACTTGAAAAAAAAAAAAGTTAAGGGTTTCTGTCATAAACGTGCAAATCAAAAAAATAAAACCAAAGATGTATTGCATGAAAGTAAAACTAGTGTAAATGCATTAGATGTTTTTTATATTTTATACCACAAAACACTTTTTCAAAAATAGCTAAGAAATATATATCTCTTTTTATATCTATTACCCACCTAGTAAAGGTATCTAGATTTTATTTCTTATTTTTACATTGATATATGAAGGAATATCAAAAGAGATAATAGTGGCATCTTTTAAAATAATATCACCACATAGATTTCCACTAAATTTACTTCCCAATGTTATGGGTTGATTATCTTTACTTTTGAATATGAGTTGATTATTGTTTGCAAATCTTGAATAATTTGATGTTATTATCAATGTATGGTCATTGGTATCTTTTATAAACTTCACATCACCAATGAAATGAACATTGCCCTCAATGTTGATAAAATTGATTCTATTTTCTCCATCTTCCAATCTAATTGCAAATCATTATCAATAACAACAATGGAGATGTGTATAATATTATATTTGACTTACGTTTTAACAAGGCTTGTTCTAATTTTGTTCAAAAGTTCATAACTCTCATTCCTCTATCTGGCACATTCGAATCACCATCACATGGCATTAAACCATTATCATTATCGAATTGTTTTGGCTCAATTTTACACCGATCAACTCAGTATATTAATAGAAGAGTAGATATAATTGAAATCGATGCCATTGGATATAGTTTCATATCAAACAACAATAACAACAACAATCAAAACTCTGAAAAAAGAATTGAGTTGATAAGGATCTGTACATTGTTTTGGTTCTTTCATTATTGTTATTGGTACCCATTCATTATTTTGTTTGGTTTGACTGTTTAAATAATCAACTTGTAATGACCAGAGCGTTTCATCCACTGGGAATTTGAATATTATGATTTCTGGTTTTATTGTACTTGGTGTCATGACACCAGTACCAGCATTAGGTGATCTATGTGTTTAATATTTAAAATATATTTATTAATCAGTATTGCCATACGGTATTTTAGCTCTATTATAATAATACTTACAATATACCATAGATGATTTCATTTGGTGTCGTTGTTTTGTTTCTTATATGTTTGGCGAAATCTCTCATGGATTTCAGAGTAACTTGAGTGATGCAATACATTAATGGTTTGTAGAATATGTCATCTTTTGAAACGATTGAATCTGTTAAATTGTTGAATAATAATTCTAAACCTCCATTACTTATTCGTTCCAAGTAATATTCACCAGATATATTAACGTTTGGATGTTCGGCTTTGAAATCTGAATCAGGGGTAATGATAATTGTTTTAATATTACTATTTTTATATTGTATTTCATATTTATATGTATCATAAAATTGACGATGATAAACAATTAATACTGATGTTAAATTTCTAATATTACTATTGAATATATCTATTAATTGCCTATCGTCAACAATTGCTGAAGGTGAAAAGTTTTTATCTAACTTTATCAATATATTCTTATAATCATGCAAATATTCAACAAAGAATAGATAATTAAATTGGAACTTTGACTCTAATATAAAAGAAAATAATCTTGTGGAATGATAATGCTTATAACGGATAACGAATACATTGTCTATGTTATTATCACTATTATTATCATCATTCTCATTATTATTATTCTTCCTTTTACTATTTATGAATAAATCTAATTGACTATTATCGAGTGGATCAACAATTGGATATTTAGGTAAATTAAAGAATCTATAAGAATTTACAATTGGATAACATAGTAGTGGTCTAAAATCTATTGATTTTTTGATATCTATACATTCATTTAGTGTGTCGATAAATTGTTGTTGGTATGTTGGTGTTAATGGTGGAGTGAGTGAATGTTGTTGTGAATTATAATAGCTATTGAGTAATTGATCTATGATATCAAATTCTTTAATTGTTAATGAATATATTATATAACTACAAAGTCTATTCTTTTCTTTAAACCAATCTAATACTTGAACTAATGATTCTGTTGCTGATTTCTTTGTATTGAAATTGTCAAGATAATTAGTGATATTTTGTTTTGTTTCTGTGAGTTGATTGATTGATGATGATAAACGATTCTCTAAAATACTAAACTGTGTTTCTAGTGATTGTAAATAATGATGAGCTAAACTATTCTTTATATATTGTTTTAATTCTCTTAATCTTGTGATTATTTGATTATTATTTCTAATCTCTTGTTCAAGGAGATCTATATTATCTTGTATTTTAATTGTATTATCTTGCATAAACTTTTTGATATTCTCGTCTATTATATTCAAAACTTTTATAGAATTAAATAAATCATTTCTATCATCAGGATAATTAAAATAATCTTCATGTTTACATAAACGACATAAATAACATGCATGTGTGTTACAGATCCAGCATATTTGACAAATATCTTGATTGTGTAGTTTACATATATATTTGCTCTCTATTTGATTCACAATAACAAGCACTCTATAAGACTCTGTATCAAGTTGATCACTAATACTATTACACAAAGGACAAACATATGTATCACCAAACTGCACAACAGTATCTCTACACACAATATGATCACACACACTCAACAACACAGGCGATTCATAATATCGTGGTGGTGAACAACATTTACAAATTAAATACATATAGTGTAGGTATAAAGTCTCGCATTCATATAAACACTCGTGTGAAATGCTCTTCTATCCTCTTTTTCTTTATATTATTTCTAAAAATTTAAACAATGTTCTGAAAATTGCAAAAATATAATTTAAATATACAAAATATATTATTCTTATAATTAAAAAATTTAAAGAAAAAAAAAAAAGAGAGACCAAAAGTATGATAGAAAAGAGTGAGTGGGAAGAGACATCTTTCCAGTAGCATTAAGACTAAGAAGAAATAGTTTAAATAATTAATAAAAATTTCAAAAGAGTAATAGTTTAAATAACACTATTACTAAAACTACTATAATACATTAAAACTTACCCAACCATTAAAAATTTAAAATCCCCCGATTTCCATAGAGTTCATAAAAGCCTTTAAAATTAGAGTTACCCATTGATTGTGTTTGGAAAAGTTTAGAATAGAGAAATGCTAGTTATTAATATTAAATGTTGATAAAATAGATCGTCTCTTCTCCATTTTCCAATATAATGGCAATTCTCATACCAGAGTTTTGATTGTTGTGCCTGATAGAGGAATGAGATTTATAAACTTATGTCAAATTCTGGACAAGCTTTGTTAAAAGGTAAATCAAATCAAATATACCACATCACATTGGTGTTATGATAATGATAAAAAACTCTTCCAGTTTTCTCATATGACCACTTCCACTCATCAACTTAACTTTTGAACAGCTTTACTTGGTAGTGTTTGTAATATTAAATATTAACATTTCTAAGAATTTATTTTTTTTTTTTTTTGCAAACCAAAGTAAAATTTTTTTGAGAAAAAAATATCATTTTAAAAATATGAAGAGAAATAAAGCTCGAGGATTTATTACACCTTACAAAACAGATACACCTTTATCAACAACAGAACCAAATACCACAACACCGAAATTTACAAAACCTAAAACAACATCAATACCAACAACAACTATTTCTACACCCTTATCGAGCAAAAGTACTACCGCAACTACATCAACGACAACAACAAATAAAACTACAAAAGCACCAACAACTAAAGCAAGGAAAACAACAACAAAAGAATTTAAAAATGAAAGTAAAGAATCAATAGAGAATAAAGCAACAGGAGATACAACCCTTAGATATCATAGAGTTATGTGGTGTAATTTAACAACTAAAAAACACAAGACCTATAATGACGGCTATTTATCATTTGATGAACCAAGTCTTTTAAGTTTGTTGATGGATGATGTTGGTAAAGAGATTGGTAAAAGCAAGAATATCAAATTGGATGAACTGTATCCTGATTTCTTGACAAAGTTTTCGGGCAAAGAGGTTATCATTGGCGAGGAGATTAAAGAGAGTGATTTTCGAAAGAGTACAAACACAAATATACAATACAATGACACGAGTGCGATTAGTTCAAGCAATGGAAACTCGACCTCATCGTCGGCAACGCCCGATATACTGAAGGCAAAGTTTGTAGGACACGATAATGGAAATGCAACAAAGGTGCTCAAGTCGAGAAACGACCCAAACGAGGCCAACGCCTTTGTCCTCTATCAGCCGCCAAAAGGCATGGTCGATGCCGAGGGCAAACCTGTGACGTGGGTGGTGGTCGACCCGTTCCTTGCCAACCAACTCAGACCTCACCAAAAGATTGGCGTACAGTTCCTCTTCAATGCTGTCATTGGCATGCACGAGCAAGGCAAGGGCGCAATCTTGGCCGATCAAATGGGTTTGGGCAAGACATTGCAAACTCTGACTCTTGTGTGGACAATGATCACACAGTCCCTCTATGGTAAAAAAGGGATCCTCAAAAAGGTGGTCATTGTCACGCCGGCAACGCTGGTTGGCAACTGGAAAAAAGAGATTAATCGATGGTTTGGGTCCAATCGACTGGACCCCGTCACGCTGTCAGACTCGGCAACCAAGTCCACCAAAGAGATGCTCCACCAATTCATCACCACCCTCGTCAAGCCCGTGCTCATCATCTCGTACGAGCAGTGCCGAACGTTTGCATCGATCATCGAAGACATGTCGTGCGACCTTCTCATATGCGACGAAGGACACAGACTGAAAAACTCGCTTTCCAAAACCAACATTGCTGTCACGGGCATCAAGACCGAGCGCAGGATCATCCTCACCGGCACGCCGATTCAAAACGACTTGGGTGAGTTTTACTCGATGGTGGATTTCTGCAATCCCGGCTGCCTGGGCTCCATATCGCAGTTCAAACGCGAGTTTATCAACCCCATCATGCAGTACCGAGACACCAGCAAGTCCTCGGACCACGCAGGCTACAGGAAATCGCTGGAGCTGGCCAACCTCACCCAACCGTTTATCCTTCGAAGAAAATCCAATATCCTCGAACAGTATCTCCCACCCAAGACCGTGTACATTATATTCTGCCCGCTATCAACCCTGCAGGCGACGCTCTACAAGCGTGTCCTCAACTCGAGTCGCGTGCAATCAATATTCAGCGCCGCCGACGACAAGGTCAAGGTCTCTGGCCAGGGCAGCCTCCCCACCATCACCCTGCTGAAAAAACTGTGCAACTCTGTATCGCTCATTGCCAACGAGCCCGATCTTGAGGACCTCTGCAAAAGCTTTGATAAATTGGAGCTGGATCAATCAGGCAAACTCTTGTTTATCAAATCACTCATTGGCCAGCTGATCCCCCTCAATGAGCGTCTGGTCCTTGTGTCAAACTACACTCAAACTCTCGACGTCTTTGAGCGTCTGTGTGGCAGCCTCAAAGTCGATTTCTTGCGTCTCGACGGCCAAGTCGACGCAAACGCCCGTCAACCTCTTGTCGACAAGTTCAACGAGTCTAAAACATTTAAAATCTTTTTGCTCTCTGCCAAAGCCGGTGGTGTCGGTATCAATTTGATTGGCGGTAACCACATCGTCCTCTTTGATCCCGACTGGAATCCCGCCATCGACATTCAAGCCATGGAGAGGGTATGGAGAGAAGGCCAAACCAAACCAGTATCCATCTATAGGTTATTCTCTACCGGCACCATCGAGGAAAAGATCTATCAAAGACAACTCATGAAAGAGTCTATATCAAACAACATCATTGACAAAAGCTTTGACAACAGTGGTAGCTTCTCTGTCGAGGATCTCAAAGATATCTTCTCTTTGAATCAAGCAACCAATTCAGATACACATGATTTATTGCAATGTAAATGTGGTAAAAGTAGTAATAGTAGTAATAGTAATAGTAGTGTAGATCCTCTAGTATTTAAAAAGAGACAAGAGATATTTAAAAAGATTCAACATATAGAGAAATGGGATCATCATACAGATTTACACAATGCAGTATCTGCAAACAACAGAATCCTTGGTAATATCGATAATGATTTAGTATCTTTTGTTTTTGTATCAAAGAAATTAAACACTATCAATCAAGAATTTGATGAACAAGGTACTTTTTCTTTATTAGATACTGAACAAGATATTGTCGATGAAGAAGAACAAGATGGTAATCAAGATAATGATGACATTATTACTCCTTCAAAAAGTGTATCAAAAAGAAAAACAACACCAACTAAAACAAAAGCAACAATCATTGATGATACAGATGATATAGATAATTTAGAATTTCTTGATACAACCCCCAAGAAAAGAATGAAAAACAATCATTTCAATGATGAAGATTTAGAAAACTTGGAATAATTAATTTAGTAAAATATGTATCCATGTAATAAAGATATCATCAATTGTTTTTTCAGAAAAAGAAAAAAAAAAATATCTTGTGCGTGATGTGACGTTATGATTTTTTAAGAATTTTTTTTCAATTTTTTTTTTGTTGGGATGCTCTTAGAACCCACTACCGGTTTTTGCCCGTTCCATCTTACGCCTCCCACTCTCACTGATTCGTTTTTTTCTTTTTTTTTTCTTTATAGTGATTATATAGATTATTTGTATTTGTAATAAATATCTATAGAGGAGAGAGATAGAAATGGCAGCAGTTACTATAGATAATTGCTTTAAAATGAGTGTGACCTATGATATACTTCATTACACAACTCATAGTTTGTTTTATGCCGGTGTATATTATCTTGTAAAACCGACCGAGAGTGAAGTGAAAAGAGAAAAAGAACAAGAGGAAACATTAAAGAAACTCGAGGCCAAGAAAGCCCAATATAAATTAACTGTGTTTGAATATCTTTTAGCCTTTTTACTGGCCTCTGTTTTATTGATCAATATAGGTGTTAGATTAGCAAAAAGTAATTAATACTCTGTTTATTAGTATATGCGCACAACACACATATATACTAATACTCTCACTCATTCAGATGTTCCACATTGGTTATTCCAGCCATGTCATGTATTAACTGCTCTTTTCATCTATGTTATTTTGAATCCCAAGAGCAATGCCAAAGGATTTTATTTATTTTTCTACAGTCTTTGGATGCCGTAAGTATATGCATTACAGTAGTAGAAATAGTGTGTATAAATATTAATTGTGATGTGTATAGATTCTATGGATTGGCAGCAGCCCCACATCCCTCATGGTTCTTGTGGTGGTTTGAGGAACCTGTATTTTATATCCACCACTATGCCATCGTGTTTCTTCCATACTATTATTTATTTTTAAATCACAGATTCCATCCACACTTTACCGTTGGCAATCACAGCACTTTTAGTAGGAAATCAGGTGAGCATGTCATTGACAGACTCAGTGTGTTTAGCGGTCGTCTTCGTCACTACTTGTCGGTTCAGTGCGTGGCCCTATTGTATCATTCTGGATTCCTTGGATTTTTAGGATTGTTGCTCAACGAAGATTTCGACTCAATGAGATGCAGATTCGCCGGTGGTGAAATGTTTGGTATTTGGTGGCGAGAGGCATTGATTTTAGCCGGTGTCTGGATTGTCGGTTTCGCTCTCTCTCTATTGCCCGAGATCATTGCCCATCTCATCTATCATCGTCCATCAAAAAATGTAAATACCAAAACAACCAACACCCTTAAAAGCGAACAGGACGAGCCCACTGAATCTAACAAATCAAATATCAATATAAATAAATCTAAATTGGCCTAACCAATCAGACCAATATAATATATAGTAGTGGTGAGTGCCTTTGCGCAAAAAATTAAAAAATGCAAAATCCCATTTTTTTCAAATAATTTTTCAAAATAAAAAAAAAAAAAAAAAAAAATCCAGTGGTGATCAAATTTAATCAGTGAGGCTTTATGCTTAGAAATAGACACACAGACAGAGCAAAGTAGACAGACAACATGGATTTGTTAACAGACGAACAAAAGAATGAATTTCAAACTTGTTTTCAACAATTTGATAAAGATTTAGATGGTAGATTGAATCCAAAAGAATCTGTTATGGCCTTAAAATCATTGGGTGTCAATTTACCTGAAAGTGAGGTATCAGCTGGCACTGATTTCAATTCGTTCTTGCAAGTTGTAGTTAGAAAATTACAAATCACTGATCCTGCAGGTAATGTATCATAGATGTGCGCACACTATCATCACAACATCCTATATTAATCACAGCATACAATGTTACAGATGAATTACAAAGAGCATTCAATTGTTTTGATTTAGAAGGTACAGGTTTTGTTGCAGTTCAGTATATTAGACAAGTTCTCACCTCTATGGGCGATATTTTAAATGGTCAAGAGATTGATCAATTCATTAGAGATTGCGACACTGATAACGATGGTTATATTTCTTCAGCTGAAGCTACAAAAATCATTCTCTCAAAGTTATCATAAATTATAAAATACACATAGTCGGCGAACAACAACAACAAATACAATCCCACACCTATTTATTATTATTATAATTGGAGTCCCAACCAATTACTCCACCTACACACACCAATGTTGTAATTATATTTAAACACACTAACACAACCAAAAAACATAAATCAATATCAATAAATAAAAAGAACAAGTATAAATTCTTTTTCTTTATACTAAATTTCTTCTTTATGCCTTTTTCTTTGAAGCCGGCAATGGACTCTTGCGCACCCACAATACAAGTCTTGGTCAAACCTATTATATTGCCGTGGATATGAACGAGGGCGAGATCATCGAGCCTGCCAATCTACCAAGTACTTGGGCAAAGTTTGAGTTTTCAAAACACCCTGACACCCTATTTGTAACCTTTGATAAGGGTCAGACATTTGTATTTGAAAAACCTAAACATAGACAGTAAAAAAAATATATAGTGTACCCTTGATGTATTTTTAATAGTAACAATGATTGGTCTATCAAAAAGATTATTTATCTCCTGTTGATCCCCTTTAAAAGGATGGTGATTCCAAAAGTCTAGGTACTTTTATATCTAATCCTATTTCGGGCAATAACTTTTCAATTTAGTTTTTTCCTTTTTAAACAACACAAAATAAAAAAACACATGTTTTGCACAAATTTTGATTTTTGTATCTCAAATGTAGATTTTCAATTGATTTATTTCTTTTACACAATACTATTATCAAAAATAAAAGAATTGTGAACAAAACATTTTTATTCTATTATTACCTGTCCCCCACTAAACATTTGTCTATCACAATTATAGATTTGGTTTTTTAAATTCTTTACATTTGTTTTCAGATTTTTATTTAAATGGGATTAAAAAAAATGAAACGATGCCTCTGTTTTTTCTTTAAACCAAAAAAAATGTCTGATATAATTCCAATGAATAAATTAGAACCAACAAATAATAATAACTCACCTTCACCATCCATCCCATCAAACAATTCAACAATTCCTTCATCTTCAGATACTAATATCACACCAAAAAATTCAACAAATCAATCAAATAGTACTGAAATTACTATTCCACATAGTAATATCAATACTTCTCATAATAATAATAATAATAATAAAAACAATTCTAGAAACTTCATCTATAACAATGTATCTTACTTTATAGACACATCAAACTGTAGGAGTTTGGCTGAATTGGCCGGTAGAGTGAGAAAAACATTTAATTTTAGTTCTTTAGATGCAAAATTTAATTTTTATGCAGAAAACCCAACTCCATCTACCAAAGTTTTGGATGATTTAAGATATTTACCAGAAACAGGTGATATTTATATTTCCCTTGGATTTATAAGGGTTTATATTAATGATAGTGATACGAAGCCAATTAAAATCTATCAAGTTGGAGGTATAGACTTTCAAAGATTAAAAGATGATTTAAAATGTTATGATATTTATATTAAAAACACAAAAATAGTTCCTAGTAACCCACTTCAACATGGTGATTATACCATTTCGAAAAATGTAAGTAATACTATCTATTCTTTATTAAAGTCTTTATAATTAATCATTTTTTTTTTATTATTTAGTTTTTTTCTTTCTTGAGATAAAACTGTGGCTTTGGCAGTTAATAAAAGCTATGATCCCATACTTTGGTTTCTTCATTGCTTTGCCTCAGTCACTTGAATTTTTATCATAAATAAATAAAAAGAATATTGTTTTATTTTCCTATCTATTTACCAACTTAGTTTTCTTTCCTTTAATTCACTTTTTTCCTTTCTTCTCTTGTTTTCTTTCTATATTTTCTCTCTCTTTTTCTTTCTCTGTCTCATTTTTCTTTCTCACTTATTTGATTATATAGGTGAGATGTATAGTGATGAATCTAAAAACACGAATAGGGACATTTGGGGTAAAATGGTGACTTTTCGAACACATCGGGCAATAACTTTTCAATTTAGTTTTTTTTCCTTTTTAATCAATACTAAAAAAAAAAAAAAATAAAATACAGGTTTTGCACAAAATCTGATTTATGTATCTCAAATGTAGATTTTCAATTGATTTTTTTCATTTACACAATAATTCCAATGAATAAATTAGAACCAACAAATAATAATAACTCACCCAATAGTCAATCTCTTAATTCACCATCCATCCCATTTAGCAATTTAACAATTCCTTCATCTTCAGATACTAATATCACACCAAAAAATTCAACAAATCGATCAAATAGTACTGAAATTACTATTCCATATAGTAATATCGATACTTCTCATAATAATAAAAACAATTCTAGAAACTTCATCTATAACAATGTATCTTACTTTATAGACACATCAAACTGTAGGAGTTTGGCTGAATTGGCCGGTAGAGTAAGAAAAACATTTAATATTCGTTCTTTAGAGGATAAATTTTATTTTTATGCAGAAAACCCAACTCCATCAACCAAAGCTCTGGATAATTTATCAAATTTGCCAGAGACAGGTGATATATATATTTCCCTTGGATTTATACGCCTTTATTTGAAAGATAAAGATACCAAGCCAATTCAAATATATCATGTTGGGGGGATAGACCTTAAAACAATAAAACAAGATGTGAAATGTGATGGTATTTATATTAAAAATACTACAATAAAGCCACCTAATCCCCTTCCAGATGGTGATTACACCATTTCAAAAAATGTTAGTATTACTATCTATTCTTTTTTAAGGTCTAAAAATTATTAATTATTATTTTATTAATTAGTTTTTTTCTTTCTTTAGATAAAATTGTGGCTTTGGGAGTTAATTACAAAGGTATGATCTCATACTTTGGTTTCTTCATCGCTTTGACGTCAATCATCTTGAATTTTTTTTTATCATAAATAAATAGTTCAATATCATAAATTATCGTGCAAATAGTATTCGTTTGTTGTATTTCTTATAATAATAATATATTTTGTTTATTTTCCTATCTAACTCTCCTCTTCTTTTTTTCTTTCTCCACTACTATCTGATGATGACGATGCTACGATTTTTATTTTTCTATTATTTCTTTTTCAACTTTTACTATCACTACTATTACAATCACTTCACCTTGATCTTGACTTTTATATAAATTATTTCGTTGTTGTTTTTATTATTGTATTGATACTCTGAAAAAACAGATAAAATTAATAGTTTCAATTAAATCAGATTTCCAAATCGATGTACCAAATTTTTATATATACGGTGATTTTAGGCTTTATGATCTCAGTATTGAACCTAGAGTGAGTATTTCAAACAATATGTTTGAATTAAAAAACACTGTTTAGATTTTATTATATGGGACATTACTCTGTCTTGTCGAACATGGATGAATCCATTCTGAATATTCCTTTAAGGTTTAACCTTACAAGTGATGTTCATACAAACAAATAAAAAAATGCGCCTA
This sequence comes from Polysphondylium violaceum, assembly GCA_000277445.1. Lineage (NCBI taxonomy): Eukaryota > Evosea > Eumycetozoa > Dictyosteliales > Dictyosteliaceae > Polysphondylium > Polysphondylium violaceum. Next base: position 23,419 of record AJWJ01000182.1, read on the forward strand.
AAATTTGAAAAATTTAAAATAAAAAAAAAAAAAAAAATAAAAAAAAAAACAAGTTAATTATCAAAAGTAAAGGCGCAGGGTTGATCAAATAGATTGGATTGATAGAATAGATATGATATCTAATATGAGGGGTAGCAATGATTTGACAAACACCACTACCACTGCTAGTGCTGGCAGTAGTAGCAATGATTTATTCTTGAAATACCAAAAAGAAAAAGAAGAGATTTATGCAACAGCAACAGAATCAACAACCAAAACAATCAAATACATTTAGCACAAAGACTATAAATAACAATGTTACCGAATCTAGTACTGTAAAGAGAGATACAGGCAGTAGTAGCAGTGGTAGACCAACAACTACCACCACCACATCATCATCTAGGCCAAATCCAACATCGGCAACAACTACCACTTCATCTAGATCAAATACCATGAATCAAGCACCAATCAGACAAACAACAGGACCATCAACAACTACAGCAACAATAACAACAGCACCTATAGGTACAAATGCAACTCCTACCAGAAGATCAACACCAATATCATCATCATCATCATCAAGTTCAACAGCCACATATAATAGCAATAGCAATAATACTACTACCACAAGAGTAAAAGTATCAAATAATACAACTAGTAGTTCATCAAACTCTATATCATATCCAGATTTAAAAAGAGAATCATCACCACCCATCACAACAACGACAGGATACATTAAACCATTACCAACCACAACCACGACTACAACAACTACATCATCATCATCATCAAATATTCCTCAACACCAGCATCAACAAAATAAAACTGAATCACCAAATATAACATCAGATAATGAGGATGAAAATGAGAATGATGACGTTAGTCTATCACCTAGAACATTAAAGAAACTACAAGATATGCAAAAGAAACATAGTAATTTAGATGATCCATTACCAAGTTACCTAAAACCACAAACCAATTCATCACCAATCATCTCTGACAACAACAACATTCATCACAATAGTGGAGGCAATAGTAATAGTAAACAAACCGCCAAACTAAGCTCAATTCCACAATTTTCAAATTGGATCAAAGAAAGACCATTCCTCAACAATGGTTATCTTTCAAATACATCACATAATTATATAAAACTAGAACAAAATGTTAAATCAAAGTTTGTTACATTACCTGTATGTTTATTAGATATTGGAGAGATAGAGTGAAAACAAACTAACCAATAATTACAACAACAACAATAGGGTAAATATGAGAAATCTAAAATCAATCTAGCAGATCAAAGTAATTTTGAACAAGAAAATCTATTGATGGAGGATTTGTTGTCGGCTATGATGGGTATAGAGGGCGAGGTGATTCATTTAATGACAGAGGCAGAGATTAACAGCAATAGTGAGGATATCGGTGGAAGAAAGTTGATTCATTTTAAAGTAGAGGGATACGTAGACACCAGTAACAGTTTGTTGATACAGAGAATGTTGCCCATATGTTCGTACTACTCGTTTATCAATGATTTTGTCAATTCTAGATACAGGTATGAATGGGGTCTCATCAATCACTCCTTGTGCGCCTGCATCAATGTGTTGATGAAAGAGTATTTGACGCTGATTACGCAGTTGGAGAATCAGCTCAGACTAAAAAGACTGACACTCCAGAGAATGTGGTTTTATCTACAGCCCACCTACGACACGCTCGAGTTGTTGTACAAGTTGTGTCTCGAGTCGAGCAAGCAAAACTACCATGGCACGCAGGTACTCAACCTGTTAATCAAGTTTAGTCAGGAGCACGCCATTGACAAAAAGAGTCAAGACTTGTTTCAGTATCTCCTCCAGCACAGCATTCAGCCGCTGCTCGAGATGCTCGAGTCGTGGATACACAAGGGCGTCATTCGTGACCCGTTTAGCGAGTTTATGATTGAAGAAAACACCGATCTCAAGCGCGACAATATCAACAGAGACTTTAATGACATCTACTGGGACCAGAGATACAGATTGCGAGCCGAGCAGGTGCCTGTGTTTATGGAGTGCGTGTCGAGCAAGATTCTCAACACGGGCAAATACCTCAACGTCATGCGAGAATGTACAGCCAGCATAGAGTTGAAAAAGTTTGACCCGATCCACTACAACGCCAACGAACTTGTCTACCTCGAGCGCATCGAAGAGGCCTACGACTATGCCAGCGGCATCTTGCTCGACCTGCTCATCAGGGAAAAGAACCTGATTCCCCGACTCAAGGCCATCAAGTACTACTTTTTGCTGTGCAAAGGAGATTTCTTTAGCCACTTTATGGACATCACCTACGACGAGCTAAAGAAGCGTCTGAGCGACATTAACATGGTCAAGATGAACTCACTGCTCCAGCTGTCTCTCCGTACCACCTCGATTTCAGAAGACGACACCTTTAAAGACGATCTTGAATGCGAGTTTATCCCATACAAGCTAAGCGACCAATTGCTCAACATTATCAACATCAACCAATACGACAACAATCGTACCAGATCAGCCACCACAACTTCCAGCAGCAGTAGCAGTGGCGGCCAGACCAGCGACTCATCCACAAGCACAACCTTTAGTGGAAAATCGACAACCACCAGCGTATCCATTACATCCAACTCTGTGCACGATTCATTGAAAACCAAGGAGTTGCTTGGCATAGAGTCACTGGCATTCAACTATCATGTCGGATGGCCCGTGTCGTTGATTATCAGTCGAAAATCTTTGATCAAGTATCAAATCATATTTAGACATTTATTCTTGTGCAAACACATTGAAAAGCTATTAAATGAAACATGGGTTGATCAACAACACTCGAGAAAGAAACAGTATAGCAATAGACCCGGTGTCACCACACTCTTGGCATTTTCCCATCTCCTCAGACACAGAATGATTCATTTCCTACAAAATCTAGAATACTATATGATGTTGGAAGTATTGGAACCAAATTGGGCCAAAATGATTGAGGCCATTAAGAAATCTAAAACTGTGGACGATGTAATTGGAATTCATAATAATTTTTTGGAAACTTGTTTAACTGAATGTATGTTGACAGATACAAAATTAGTTAATGTATGTATATTATTTATTTGTTTATATTTATTTTATTTATATTAATAATAATATTTATATTAATACTTACTTTTATATAGATTTTAATGAAATTCATGTCATTGTGTATTATATTTACAAATTTCACTAATCAAGTCACTCAAGAATCAAATACAATTGAACCTGATAAAGTAAAGAGAACAATTGAACTTTTTGAAATCAAGTTTCACACTATACTTAAATTACTTTTGGATACATTGAAATCATTTTCAACTATAGAATCCAATCGTCATATGGTACATTTAATTCATCGTTTAGATTATAATAATTATTATTCAAATTATTTTGAAAAGAATCCAAATTTATTTGAACCTCGTAATCAAAATAATAATCAAAACAATAATAATAGTAATGGACAACCTGACCAAAATTCAACTTTCTCTCCAGATTTAAATCAATCATTTGTATCAGGTTTAAATATTAATAATAATAGTAATCAGAATAATATTAGAAATTCAACAACTACAACAACGACAACAAATACAGCAAAATCAAAAACACCAGTGAAAATATCACCACCATTAAACTCTTTTAAAAACGACTATTCAAATAATAATAGTAGTAGTAATCAATTTAGTAGTCGGAACTCGAGCGCAAATATAGCTCCAACTCAATCTGGAAATAGTGGTGCCATTAATAATAGTAACAATAGTAGTAATTCATTTGATGATATTAAAAAGAGAGCGGCAGAAATACTTCGACAACAAAACCAAACATCATCCAACAGCAGCACTCAAACAACAAATAATTTATCACCATCTTTTGCTAATTTACATATAAATAATACAAATGGTGGTGATTTTAGTCAATCTGTTCAAGGCTTTCAACATAGATTAAAGAATTTAATTGGTAATAATAAATAATGAGTTTTATTTAATCCACCATAAAAGAATTCAATCTTATATCTCTTCTTTAATTTTTGGATTTATTTCGCCTAGGTGTTTAGAAAATCATATTTTTCTTTAAATGATTTTTTATCATCTGGATAGTCGTTTATTAATTGAACTTTATTACAAATTGAGTTTTTAATATTTACAAAGAATGCAAAACTCTTTTGCATTAAAGAAAGTTAAACTTTTTATTGAAAAAATAAAGACTAATACCAACCATTGGAATTAATAAAAATGAAGCCCATTTAGTTATCCAACTATGATCATCCATATCTTGAAAATAAGAATCTTTACTATTATTATTATTGTTATCAGAATTTTCATTTGTATTTGATTTTGATTTGTGATTACCATCATTAATAATATTATTATTATTACTATTACGATTACGATTTACATAAACACTTTCCAATTCTTTTAAATTTATATTATAGTTTTCCCATTCCCTTAAAATACCAGGTATGTGGCCTTTACCAACTACGGCTACAATCTTTTTACCTTGACAAACTCTAAGATTGGCAGCCATATATTGATCTCTTTCAGTGACAATGGTTTGAATAACCGAAGGGAATTTCTCTCTAAATTCATTTAATAATTGATTAATCAATTCTTCACTACTATTTCTCATTGCATCAATGTCTTCCTTTGTAACATCAGATAAAGATGCCCAAAGTAAATAAAAAACGAATTTCATCTTTTCCCACCTGGTCAACGAATTCCAAACTCTTTGTAATGTAATCTCAATTAATCTATCACCCAATACCACTCTTGCTCCAATTTTTTTAGCTTCAACAAATGCTGTTAAAAATTCTGCTCCTGGGCCCTAATATAATAGTTGGTTATTAATAACAATAACAATAAAATAATAAACTATAACGCAACGATACATACAACATTACTTTTTTTACCAGCCTTTCTAATTAATTCACCCATGAGCACATGTAGGATACCAGATAAACCATTTGCTTTTATGATATTAATCATATCTTGAAAAGAAACATTATCTGTTACTTCTTCGCCAACCGGGGTTGGGGGTGTTGTTGTGTAGGGAGTTGAAGAGAGGGAGTGATATTGTGATGGAGGATTTGATTTTTCATCGTCTGCCTCTGTATCTGGATTGTTTTGTCTATCAAAATAATGTGGATTTGATATCACGGGAGACACACAAGAGTTGTTTTTAAGATACGATGATTCACTATCACTTTCATTTTCATCATCTCCGTAGAAATAGATTTCATCCTCTTCTTCATTATAAAAAGTATCATTTTCATCAAATCCGTCCTCTTCTTCTTCTTCTTCCTCCTCTTCTTCTTGTTCTTCCGATGTATAGATTTCATTGTCTTCTTGTGTCATATCGTTTACATCTATATCGTCAAATGGATTTGTATTGGTAGTGGTGTCTTCGAGAAAAGTGTTATCTCTGTAATCATCTTCTTCCTCTTGTTCAAAGTCATCATTGTTTTTTTGAAATACTTTGCCAAATCTTTTAAATCTGTTTTGACGGATATTGATAATATCATCATCCTTTTTATGAATTTCAACCTTTTTGGGTTGTTGGTCCATTACTACCCCAACTCTACTTTGACATAATTCTATAAATACTGTATCTGGTCTCCATTTCCTAATAACCTCAGATACTTCATCTGAACTGGATTGATGAATATGTATTGATCCTACCAATATAACTAGAGTAGTGAAGTTTTAAAATTAATATAAAAGTTTACATACATCAAAACATATGATAATCATGATGATGGTGGCGATATTTACTTGTAGAACCTGTTATTTTAGAATGAATCACTTTTGCAGATGAAGGTAGTTCAAAATTAATATCATCGCTATTATTTCCATTTAATTGCTGCTGATTGGGCAAAGGTGTTGGAGGTTGATTTGAATCTACTATTAGGAATGTATTATCTTGTTGCTTTGATATACTGTTGTTTTCATTGATGATATCATTTATATTTTGTTGTTGTAGTTCGGACATATTAATTAATTGCTATAGTATATACAGAGAAAAGGTAAAAGGTAAAAGGTAAAGATACAGGATTTTAAAAGGAAGGTATTATATATATAGTACGAGTGTAAGAGTAAATTTTAAAAAAAAGATATAAAGTGTGTGAGTGAGGTGTGAGGTGTGTGTAAAATCAAGAAATTGAAACCTTTTGTATACAGTCTATCTTGTTATTGTCTTTGAATGCATATGTGTGTGTGCGTATATGTTTCTTTAGTTATTAGTGCTGGTTTTTCTAATTCTCTCTCTCAAACATATTATTTATTTTTCGGGACAAATTCATATAAATTAATTAAAAAAAAAAAAAGGTAAAAAAATAGATATAAAATCAAATTTTTAAATTAAATTTAATTTCCCCAATTTTTTCAAATTTCCCAAATAAAAAAGTTATATTTGTATTGTTATTACTCATTGTGTAGGGTTCTCCTTATGAGGTATCATAATTAAACAAAACAGGGGTAGTCTAAAAAAACCACACAGAGGGTAAAAAGTAGTAATTTTAAGGGTTAACCAAAATATTCATATTAGATAAAACACCCACCAATCTATTAGATTATAATTATGGATATAAATAAAATAAAGATTATATGTGTTTGTGTGTGGGATAGTGTGTGAGAAATGAATAGATAGTAAAGTTTATTCCCAATTTAAATCAAATACCAAATCCATTGGTGCCCACCAATCAGTTTCTGATGCTTCCCTGATTTTCTCTTGAAACTTTCTATAATGATGATATATATCAATGATTAAACTATATTAGTAATGAGATAGAATCTTTTGGTCTTTATATTATACTCACTTCATTAAATTATCCCATTCACTTGCTTTTGGAGTGAGAGAGGTGTATAACTTGAAATGACTTGGATCAAATTCATCATGAGTTTCATAATACATAAACAATCTTGTACCAACCAAAAAGATCTTCATCTTTTCTATTCCTACATCTTTGAGGGCATGTTTTACCTCTGGCCACACTTGTTTGTGATACATGGTGTATTCCCTAATCAAGTCTGGGTCATTTTTTAAATCTAAAGCTTGAGCAAATGATTTTACCATTTTTATTAGAGTTTTTAGAAATGGTTATGGTTGTTACTATCTCTAAGAAGAAATAAATATAGTATGAATAAAATAAAATAATGAAATGAATAAAACAAAAATTACTTCATCCCCCCCCAATCACAAAAACAATTTCATTTTATTTTTTTTAATTTGCAAAAAATGATTCCCCCTTTTGAATTTTGTAGTTTGAAAAAGAATGAGGCCAACGCACTACTTTCAGTCTACTGATAATGAGAATTTGAATATATTCACACATACACACAGATAAAAATAATTTCTTGCAGTTTCTTGGAAAATCAAAAAAAACAAAAAAAAAACATAAAATCTTTTAATTTGGTTAGTTTGTGCATTACTTTGTAATTGTGGATGATAAGATAGATGTCGAGTGTAAATGATGATGACCGATTAACGCCATCTGCTCGAGCAGCATTAAAGAGATTCAATACTTTTCAAGAACAAAACTCAGGACAACAACGTGTTGATGATAAAATAGAAGGAGTACAAAATCAACAACCTGCAAAGAAACTAAAATCTGTATCAGATGATAATGCTTATGTAAATCAAAAACAACAAACACAGATACAAAATGATATCATTGTTTTGGATGATGAAGATACAGAGCCTGAAGATAATACTTCACAAAAGATTATATCAATAATTACAAATGATGATGAAGACACTGAACCTGAAGATAATAGTAAAAAGAGCAATAAGAGTAATAATACAAATAGTACAAATAGTAATACACTAAAACCTACAACATCCGTAGTAAAAAAACTAAAACTTCCTCCACTTACTTTAAAGAAACCAACAAGCAATAGCACCAGTACTCATAATCAGAGTAATAGTGGCAGTAGTAATAGTAACAGCAATAGTAACAACAAAAAGAATATAGACCCTATTGATATAGATCTCGATGATGAAGATGAAGATTTACGTTATGCTATAAAGCTATCATTAGAACAAAGTAATAATAGTAAACAAACAACAAGTACTTCAACAACTACAACTAACGAAACTTTAAGTTCTAGTACATTTTATTTGAATACAATTAAAAATCAACCTCGAATTGTACCAACAAAGACTTTATCGATACAGGAACTATTTGCAAATAAGGGTATGAAATCAGCCATCATTACATCTTATGTATTTGATGTAAATTGGATATTGGAAAACTTGTACAAGAGTCAGGGTAAACGAATACCCATAACCTTTATCAAACACTATGATAGCAAAGTCGACAAAAAGGGTATATTTAAACAAAGTGAAACGATCACTGTTGTCCATCCACCCCTGATGCCGTTTGGATGCTTTCACGCGAAACTATTGTTACTCACCTACGATGACTACATTCGCGTGGCCCTCTCATCTGCCAATGCATGGGAGCACGATTACGCAGTCCTCGGCCAAACGATTTGGTATCAAGATTTCCCTAAATCCTCATCATCAACAACAGCAGACCCCAAATCCTTTGGCTCCACGCTAAAGCGGTTTATCAAGAGCACAGGCCTGCCAATCGACTTTCTTAACCAGTTTGATTTCTCGGATGCCAAGGCGGTGCTGGTGACCTCTGTGCCGGGGTACTACAAAATGACAGACTATGAGGGGATCCTGCAGATCAAGCATCACGTCACCCAAATGAATGCACCGGCCACCGCGCCGACGACCAAAGATAAGGACATCTATTTCCAGGCGTCGTCCATCGGCCACAACAACTCAAATTGGCGTGGGGTCTTTACCGACACCCTCACACCCAAGACAACAGGATCGCGTAATCTCCACATCATGTTTCCCACCCACCAGTGGATCCATAGCGATGCTACGCGCTACCAAAACTCTGGCTGCATGTTTCTCACTGAAAAGAACTACCAAAACAATAAATCAAACTTTGATGTGCTCGTGCCCCGTTACCTCTACAGAAAAGAACTCGTGCTCCACAGCAAGATCATGGTGGCCACAAGCAAAACAAACGATAACCATCTTCGCTATGACTGGGTCTACACAGGCAGTCACAACTTCTCTCCTGTATGTATTTGTATTTGTATTTGTATCTGTATCTGTATTTGTATTTGTATATTTATTTGTATCTCTATTGTATTTATTACTCTTTTTATGGATATTATTCATCCAACTAACCATAATTAATTATCGCACACACCAAATATAGAGCGCGTGGGGTGCATTTCAAAAGAATAATACTCAGCTGTATATATCAAATTATGAAATTGGTGTTTTAATTCTCAATGATAAAAATCAAAATGACAAAAGCACACCTGAATGGGTACAACACATCCCATTCCAAATTCCCACGACTAGATATAGCGCCAAAGACGAACCGTACATTCAATCAAAAACAAATTAATTTAAATTAGTGGTTGTGTTTTTTTTTTAATATTATTTGCACATTTGTGCTTGTATATTTTTACATTTTTAGCTCCCCAAAAGAGATTTCTGCACCATTTTTATAAAAAAACTGCAAATCAAATGTGTGTGGGATGTGAGTGTGCATTTCATTTTCATTTTCATTTTTTCATCTAACTTCAACAATTATTATTATTTTAAAATAAACACACCTAATAATAATATGTATAATATAATACTTTTTAAATAGATAGATATACCCTGTTTATTTAAAAGGATAAAAAATGAATGACTATGGCTCTCTACAGGTAATTAATTCATATTATTAAGAAAAATGAAGTAATATATATTAATAAACAATAACAATAATAGATGTCAGTTCAATTATCAATAAATGATAGTACTTTTAACAATAATATGACAGCATTGGTAGATTATATAAAAGAGAATTTTAAAAGGGAAAGAAATCTTGAAAATGTTTATTTAAATTCAATTTATATAAACTTTAACAAAGAAGACGATGATACAAATTTAGTTCAAAATAATAAAAATTATAATAACAATAATAATAATACCAGTTTTAGAAATCAACAAAAACAACAACAATATCAACAACAAGAAAAAGAATCTCTTAAAAATTTGACTCCTGGTATTAATAGTAATGATGATAATAATATAAACAATCAAAAAAAATTACCAACTTTACCAAAAATAATATTATTACAAATATTTGAATACTACATACAGAGTCATTTAATGAAAATAGACAGCTCAACACTTAATCCATTGTCGAGTTTAAAAGTTGTTTATTCTAGAATACTGAAAATATCATTACTAGGTAAATTTTTTAATCGAAATGTAAAGGGAATACTCTTGCCACCAATGGCTATTCCCACAGTAATGGAAAGAAAACTGGATAACTGGATCGATTGGAGAATTGAAAACAAAGCTTTCTATTCTTTTTTTTATTATTCTTTCAAGTTGAATCTACTGAGATTGATTCTCCAAGGTTTCAAATTCCACTCTTTTATTTTCTATTACCTAAAGAGTCCACCAACCATTGTTAACTCTCACTCGATATCTTTGTATGCATATAGCGTGGTCGAATGCTATGGAAAGGAATTTGAAACATTGATTAACTTTGATAAAATATTCAACATGATTCTCCTCCGAATCAAAATTATGATCCTTCAGAAACGCTTGACTTGTAGCTTTACATTTAGAAAATATAAAAATAGTTGGAATTATACACCGCTACAATTTCATCCACTAGAATCAATTATTATATGCAATCATCAAATCCAAGGTTTCCATGATAAAATGTACTCATTGTCCAAACTAAAGTTGATTTACAAAATAATTGGACTCCAGCCTATTATGAATATTGTCTCTTCGTGCCCAAATCTCTCAACCTTTATTTTAAAATCAAAAATGTTGACACCAGTGGCCAACAGTAGCTCTATAGATAACCTTGTTGAGGCATTGGAGTCTTTAAAGAATTTAAAAGTATGTGGAATCGTTTCTCCAAATGTTAATGTAGAATATGAAACCTTACTTCATTTCTTTTGTTCTCAACCAAATCTTCATACCTTTGAGTATGGGTTCACTCTAAAAGGCAGTAAACCAATTGCATCCAGATTGATGAACAGTGGCTTGAGGAATTTAAAAATTAAAAAAATTAGATCCTCTCTAGATATGCAAATCATTAGCCAAATGGCGTTTAAATTGGATTTTCTAGATATTAAATTTCAAAACATTGCAATGATAAACTCTTTATCAGTTGTAAATTCTACATTTGGTCAGATTAATCATAATAATAATAGCAATAATCAAGTAAAAGTATCTTTAACAATTGGTAATACTAGTAATCAATTTGGGTATCACCACCCAATTCTTAACCACCAAATCACCCACAACTATCATTTGGAAAAACTAGTACTACATCTCTACACTATCAACGCACCAAATATCTTTACCAAACTATTGGAATCCAATCATCCAACCATTAAAACCTTTGAATTCTCTTCCAAGTACTCTATTCCCAAAAGTTTATTTGAAGCTCTGGCCTCCAACCAAACTATAGAAAATGTGCTTTGTATCGACAGTACTCTTCATCCCAAAGAGTCTTTTGATTCCCTCATACTTGTCCTGAAAACAAACTCAACACTCAAAAATATTTCTTTTAAAAACATTACTCTCATATATAATGAGCAGTGTTGTTCGATTCTAGACAAATATTTGTCGCTATCAAATTTAGTTTCCTTGGAAATACATCACTACTTTCAAAATATAATCATTAAAAATGATATCAATCCAATTTATTCTCTTGTAAATCATTTTCAATATTTAAAATAATGTAAATAAACCAAATTGTAAATAAATTTATTTATTAGGCTAAAATATGTTCTAGTGGTCTTTTAAAATCACACTCTGGTGTAAATTTAAGACTTTCTATGGTTGAAGGTACAAAACCAGAGAAAATACTTGTTCCCAATACCAAAGATTTAATATTTCCTGGTAATTGATCAAGATTTGCAATTGGTTGATGCTCATTTAAAATTTTTAATTTTTTAATTGATGATGGAAAATCTTTGGCTTCCAAAATATTTGTATTACTATTGTTGTTTTTGAGCATTCCTAAAACCAGATAAACTACAGATTTTGGTATTTGATCCAAAAGATTTTTATCAATATTAAAATTGATTATTAATCTCTCTAATTTACACTCTTCACCATTTGATGGAAATAATTTACACAATTGTATGTCTGTCATTTTTGCGCCAAAGGTAACTTCTTTTAATGAATTTGAAAGAACTCCAGGTTCAATAGGTTTCTCATAATCAAGCCCAAAAACAATAGATTCTAAACCAATTGGAAGCGTTTCTTTTTCCAAAACTTGATTAAAACAATTACCAAACAACAGATGATTTAAACTTGAAGGAAGAACTCTAGGCTCTAATGGTTGATTAAAATAATCACCAAATTGAAGCAACTTTAAATTCTTTGGAAGGACACCAGCGGAAATAGGTTGATTAAAGTCGCGAGAGAGAATTAATTCTTCAAGTGTTTCAGGTAACATTTCTTTTAATAATGGCTGATTATACGATGTTCCAAAATTTAAAAATTTTAAATTGGGTGGTGAAATAAAACATTGTTGATTAAAATTTGATGACAAATAAATTCTTTCAGTTGATTCTGGGATTGAACCTTTAGGTAGAGCATGATTAAAATAATTAAACCTAAGGGTTTTTACATTTAAATGATTTAAAGAACCATGGTGCAAAATTGAATCAACAACCTCTAAATCTAATAAAATATTTGGTGGAAATTCTTTTCTAACAATTTGTTCTTCTTTTTCTATAATGGCCATTTCTAGGCCATCACTATGGGAAATACCTGCATTTGTTTGAATACTTTTAATAGATTGACCAATTCTTACAACTGGGCTTTTGGTTCTCAAAATCAAATGCTTGATATCAAGTACATTATTTAATTCTTCTGGATAAAAACTTGATGTTATGTTTAAATGGGAAATCGATAGTGGGAGATTAACCAAAGACATTGGATATTTGAAATTAGAAGATGATAAAAATGAAACATGACTAAGAAATGGTGGGAAAGAATTTGGAATTATCTTGTTGTTATAGTCGCCCCTAAAAATCAAATACTTTAGGTTGAATGGAAGATAAATATTTGAAATACATTGAGAAAATCCCAAGCCAAAGATAATTTCCCTTACAGACAATGGAAGACTATCCTTTAATATTGTTTGATTAAATTTATCTCCAAAAATAATTGTTGAGATATTATCAGGAACAACTCCACATGGAATTATCTTGTTTTCTCTCCATATTAAAATATTTGTGGTGGGCAAGATAAGAGTGTTTTCTTCATAAATTTGATACCTTTGATCCAATAGATTACGTTGAATTAAAAACTCTGGAATTGGATGTTTTGCAAAATAATCTTTTTCTAAATAAATTCTTTTAACAGTTAGGGGAATTACATCTTTTAGATGACCTATTGACTGATTTATAGATCTAAACTCTAATATTTCTACTGATGGAGGAATAGAGTGTGGTTGAATGGATGTTGTTCTTATTACAAGATGCTTGACTTGCACATTTGAAAAGATTGGTGTTAATACCTTTACACCATACAAATAGAGCCAAACAACTGAATTTGGAATGACGTTTTCTTTTTTAAGTTCCTTTCTTAAGGTCAAATGAGTTATTCCTTTGGGAAGTTTAGAAAAATTGTGTATAACCAATTTTTTAATATTACCAATTTTGTAATAAGGCTTGTTTGGATTAAACTCTACCCCCTCAAGCTCTTTAGGGAAACCATCTATCTTTTCTTGTACAATTAAATGTAAAATATTAAACCTACATACTATATCATCCTTTTCAATTACAATACCACTTTTCTTGGTTTTAAAACCCAAGATAGAGGGCGTTTGTTTCTCAACCCTTTGATTTACATATAACATTTTACTTGGATAAAAGTAATTAAAAATATTATTTCTTAAATATGAATTTCTCCAGATCAATAAAAATAAATCTTTCCAATTATGATTATATCTATAAACATAAAATTAGTTTCATTTTTATCTTTCTATATTATATATTTTTTATATTTACTTTTTATCATCTTGCTTGTTTGGGATTTGACAACTATATTTGTTTTTTAAATTTTCATTGATCAACTTTGGATCAATATAGTTTAAAATCTCTTTTCTATCTAATTTAATAGTAAGATCTTTAATAAATGATGGAATTAAAGATGGATCACCAGTAAAAATATGAGTAATGATAATTGATGACAATGAATCTGGATAAGTAGATGGTAATAAACTGGCTTTCAAAGATTTGATATTTAAACTTTGAGGAAAATAGACTTTGTTTGTAACAAAATTCATCCCCAATAAAGAAATCAATTGATTGCTTTGGGGTATTTCAATTACATTTATAGTTTCAAATTCATTTTGTTCTTGTCTCATATTTAAAATACTATCTATTGTAATGGATCTATTGTCGTCAACCATTGTTACTTCTCCAACATTTGGCACTGGACATTCCAAGTAGTTTAATCTGGCGTGACCTGGTACTATTCGAGATATTTTACATTTAAGTGATGTAACAGAATCTGGAATATGAAGTGGATCAATTGTTCTATTGAGACCAAGTGTTGCAATATCGAGCGAGATAAGAGTACTGGGGAACGTGTTGGGTGTCGAGTATTGGTTATAATCCTTTGGAAATCTTATTGATTTCAAATTAGATTGTCCATTACTTGTATGTCTAGTGATTTCGTTTTTATAATATTCTACATGATCCATAATTTGATCAGGAATGATCTTAGAGTTATTGACCTCTATATAGAGCACTTGTAGACTCGATGGTACAACAATAGGTTTCATGGGAGTTCCTTGCCAAATCGTTACTTTGAGATGTGTAACATTCTTTGGTACCCATCCAATACTGTAGATCCAGTGAAAAACATTTAATTGGTTCAACACAATTTCCAAATGGGTCACAGATTCTGGAATATCGATATTTCTATCTATGTTGATGTAATCTTGAGCAATGTGGAGATATTTTAATTTAGAAGGAAATGAAACTAATGATAGATCCTGACATAAATAATTAAAATGGATTGCCTCTATAGATTCTGGCAAAACATCTTTAGGTATGGGAGCCTCGAGATAATCAAAGAATATTCTTTTGGTACCAAGAGGAATTTGCCCTACCTTTGGTGATATATTTGATTTCCAAAACAATTCATCGTATGGCAAGGTAATTGGAGAAAGATTATTATTATAGCATTTAAATTGTGTCGGTCTATCGTAATCATGTTTTCTTAGTTCTTCTTCAAAATTCCTTTTTCAAAAATAAAATTACAATTATTAGCACAAACACTACATTACACACACCGTAGATCATTTCATTATTACCATTTTTCAAACTTCATTGCTTGTTTATTACTATTATGATATTTATTCACAATAGATCATTTGTATTCAGAATTACAAATCAAGAAAAAAAATAGAAAAGAAAAAAGAAAAAAAATTAATTTCTTAAATTACTTTTTTTGGTCCAAGAGGTTTGATATAAATAGAATTTAAAACACTCGCACACACGATGGATGTGGGTCAAAAGAGAACATCTACATTTCAAGAGATTTTACGAAATAAGTATTTGTTTCACGCAATATTTGAACGAGTTTCCCGACAAAGAAAAGGAGATTATTATATCTATCGAAATGGATCACCTTTTACAAAATATGATGAAATAGAACTCCCTCTTCTCCTCTCGCCAAATAGATCTAAGTCTCTTTTAAATGAAAAAATGAAAAACTTTAATCGGGTGTTGGTAGAGAGCAACGAGTACAACAACCATAGGTCTGCAGACTTTACAACCTATTATCAAGATTGGATTGATTTTAATATAGGTGATCCATATCCCTCTATACAGACATTTAATAAAGGAAATGATCAAGAAATCAATATAGAGACCATTTTGTCGATCCCAACCGATAGACATGACAAGAAATTGGCCTTTATTGAAGAATTTGTATTGAAATTTGGTTTAAATAGAAAGAGACTAGAGCTGTTGGATAAAGTGTATCCTCGAGATAAAGTGTATAATGTAACAACTTTGGATCTCTCTGATATAGATTTTCTCGATTACTTGATCAATCAAGACAGAATTCAGCTAAAAGACCATAACTCACTTGAGTTTAATCCATTGTTTTATCAACACAAAGACACGATTCGGAGAATTAAAGGTTGGAATGATATATTATTTGTCAAAGAACTTATCAGAAGGTTCTTTGTTGGCAATACTCGCAAGTTTGACCAACAACTATTTACATGGGCACTTACAGTTTCACCAGAAATAAATTGGCAACTATTTTGCGTGGAAAAGGGAGTGGATCCCTCCAACGAGCCGTATGCAGAGCTGTATGGAGTAAAGATAAGAAAAACAGAGAAACCTTTCTTTTTCCTACAATCGCATGTGTATTTTCTTATGTGCACACAAGAGCTGTTTATGTTTATGCAAACCTATTACCCGTTGCTTCTAAGAGACAATGGTTTCAACAACAATCTTCTCCAAATAAAAAACATGGAGATTGCTCAACTTGTCTTCAACCATCCTGCCTTTTCCCCCAAAACTAAGTTGTATACCAAAGATGCGCAAGTGTACAAGTTTTTCAATTCCAAATGTTCTATTAATTTCTTGTTTGACCTAGATCCCCTTTCCTATTCGCTTGAAGACCTATATGATTTGTATGAAATAATGGTGGCCGCTGGCAATATCGATATAACCCCTCTTATCAATGTGTGCATTATCAAAGGTTGCACCGATATTATAAAAAAGTATTTCTCCCAACAGCCTGTCCCTCCCCGCTTTTCCTGTCTGTCTCCATCGTTCCAATCAAATCGAATGGATATATTTCATTATTTGGAGCAGGTGTTTGATCCTCTGATGAGTCCAGAGGTGCGCGAGGCCCAATACACAGGCTTACTCCTCAGAGCTATCGCTGCACACGACTATGAATACTCTGTCAAATTTTTTGAAAAGCTGCAATCTACCATTACTCAAGATATTTTAAAAGCCTGTCTAGCCGCAGCAACCCAAGCCAAAGACCAAAACAAAGCAAAGGCTATCAAAATAACGAAAT
>AJWJ01000183.1:0-40470 GCA_000277445.1 Polysphondylium violaceum
GGAAATACAATCGTTATCATCATCTAATAAATTAAATAAAACACTTACAGTTTCTTCATATTTATCATCTTCATAAACATATACAGTCAAAACTGGACCAAAGATTTCTTCTTCCATGGATTTGTAGTGTGGGTCTTTGGCCAAGATGATGGTTGGCTCGACAAACCAACCTACAGAACTATCACATTTACCACCGAGGACAATTTCAGCGTCGGATGAAGCTTTGGCGTGTTCAATGTAGGATTGGATGTTGTTGAATGAGTTTTTATCAATGACGGCAGAAACAAAGGAGGAGAAATCATCAGATTGACCCATTTTGAATTCACTTGCAATGGCAATCATCTTTTCTTTAATTTGTGGCCAGAGGGATTTTGGAATATAGGCACGGGAACAGGCAGAGCATTTTTGACCTTGGTATTCAAAGGCGGCACGCATGGTGTTGTAGACAAAGTTGTCAACGTCGGCGCTGTTGTGCATGAAATGGAAATCTTTGCCACCAGTTTCACCAACGATACGTGGGTAACCTCTATAGAGACCAGAGACAAGGTTGCTGGCAGTCTTTTGGTAGATACCGTTAAAGACACCGGTGGAACCAGTGAAATGGAGACCAGAGAAATGTTTGTTGTTGATTAAAACATCACCAACGACACGGCCACTGCCTGGAAGGAATTGAATGACACCGTCTGGGAGACCGGCTTCACGGAAAGCTTTGTAAACGACATAGTTGGAGAGAATAGCGGTGGAGGCTGGCTTCCAGAGGACTACATTACCCATGAGGGCTGGGGCAGAGGGAAGATTGGCACCAATGGCGGTAAAGTTGAATGGAGAGATGGCAACAACGTAACCTTCCAATGGTCTGTACTCGACACGATTCCAACAGCCTGGAGAGTTGGCTGGTGGTTGTTGAGAGTAGATTTCTTCAGCATACTTTGGATTAAATCTGAGGAAATCGATGGTTTCGGCGGCGGCATCAATTTCGGCTTGCCAAACAGTTTTACCTTGACCCAACATGGTGGCGGCCAATACTTCATAACGGTATTTGGTGTTGAGGAGATCAGCAGTCTTTAAAAAGATGGCAGCTTTGTCTTCAAATGGTAAGGATTCCCATTCAGCTTTAGCTTTTAAACTTCCTTCAATGGCATCTTGGAGTACTTGTGGATTGGCTTGATGGAATTGACATAAAACCTTGCTGTGATCAGAGCAAATCAATTGCTTTTGAATATCACCTGTACGGATTTCTTTACCATTAACAATACATGGAATATCTGGACATTCGTTTCTTAATTTATTACAAGCTTCTTTTAAGAGTTTTCTATGAGTTGAACCAACTTCATAGTTGTACTATTGTTATTATTATTATTTTAAGATTAATTATTTATACATTATTATTTTTACTATTGTATGAGTAAACTGAAAAACGAACGATTGCTCAAAACCTTAAATACGATGCTTTTTCAGAAAAAATGAAAAAAAAGTAAAAAAAAAAAAAATAGAAAAAAATGAAAAAAAATTTTCTACAATTTCCGAACTACAAGAATTGAATTTTATATTAAGAATTTTCTATGTAAAAATTAATTTACATAAACTCTGTTGTTATAAAATTATACAATTACATTTGCAAAACAAATACACAACCAAATGAATGGCGATGATGATGAAATGTAAATAGATAATACATACCAAAACTTGATTTACAGGGGTAGGAATAGATGCTCTTGAAAATTGAGACATGAGTTTAAAAGTGTTTTTGAACATGTGAAAAAAAATTTGATGTAGTTGTTTGTTCAAATTGAATTGAAAGAAAAAAAAAAAAGAAAAAAAATCAATAAATGATATTTTCAAAAATATCAGTTCACTCACTGAAAGAAAAGAAAAAAAAATTCAAAAAAAAAAATAGAAAAAAAAAAAAAATATATTCAAAAAAGACATGTCATATGGATAGTTATTCTTCTTTTGGATAATGAGTCCAAATTTATTCTATTATATATTTCAATTATTCTTTCTGCCTTCTATGACTCGATGTTAAATTTATGTTTTGCATTTCTATCCCACTGAGTACCAAGATAGGAATGTTGTTTGGCGTTGAGAAGCTTATAAAGATATAATATATATTGACCATAAATTGAGAGTATCAATATCTGTATCACTAATCCATGTTAGTATGATAATTTCTAAATTGTCCCTCGTGATGTTTATGAGTGTGATTATTAGATGTGAATCAATTAATCAATGTGTTCTTAATCCTATAGTGAGATAATATGTTATTACTACTCATATTTTGGTGGGGGAGAAGAATTATTTCATTCAGATGAGACTCAGATCACAATTGATTTAATTTTATTTTTTTTTAGTTTTTTTTAGTTTTTTGATATAAAATTTGCAATTTATGCTGCAATTTTTTTTTTTGGTGAATGTTGCATCATCAGAGGGTAATTTAATGGCAGAATTCATAGTTCGGGACTATGCAATCCGAGTTCGATTCTCGGCCCTCCTATCAACTTTTTTTATTTTTTCAAAATTCTTTTTTTTTTCAAATGTATTAAGAATTCTCTCTTTATCTCTAAACTATATTATATATGATGACTAATTTGTATTAAAAAAAAAAAAAAAGAAAAGAAAAGAAAAGTGCAAAGAAAAAGGGAGTTTTTGATCTCGAGAAAAAAATGAAAAAGGAACCAAAAATAAAAAAAAATAATGAAAAAAAAGACGTAAAAAAATAAATATATATGAAATCTAATAAAAGCAATGTAAAAACGAACGAAACGATTTGCAGGTCTAAAAATATCTCTGGTGGTGTGTGAAATGAGTATATTTATATTATTATTATTTTATTTATTTATCTAAAGAATGAGCTGATATAACTAAATAGACCACCTCCATTATTGCTGTTGTTACCATAACTTGGGTTATTAGAGTTACTATTGAAATTGATCATTCTCAAAGTACCGTGAGGGTAGAGATTCAATTCGTCCAATGATTTACTGAGATCCTCGACCTCATAGGGCTTGTTACTAGTTTCAGGGAGGACCGCATATGCTTGAGATCCATCTGTTCTAGATTGATTAATGAAAAGTTGCACGGAACGAAGTGAATCATATTGACCAAATACATGAGATATTCTTGCTCCATTGGTTTGAATGATTATAATTTCACTGCCGAGTAGTATTGGTTTAGTAATCAATCAAATCGCTTGAAATAGAAAGATAAATCAATACCTACCCTTTTTGTCTTTCGGATGTATACTGCCCTTTTCTTTCCTCTCGCAGTCTTTTTAATTCATCAAGTTGTTTCTTTGATTCATTATGTAAATCTTTGTCTGATGGTCCTTGTTTTTTATTTGGTGCAGATGGTGCTAGAGTTGGTTTTGGGGCAGTTGATTTGATGGGTTTTTGATTAGTATCGTTGATTGTATTATTCCTGCTATTCATTGAATGACATCCATGGTCTGATGGGAATCTATGTCTAATAGTAGTAGTCGATATTGTGTCAATACATAATTACATAAACTGACGAGAGATCAACACTACTTACTTTAAACAAAAGTTTTCATTACATAAATTACAAACGATTTTAATAAATTCTTTAGATGTACAGTTTGAAAACTTGCAATCATATTTCAATTTAACCGGTTCTTTGCAACCTGCATCTATATGGGCTGATATCTATAGATTATTAATAAACCAACTAACGATTGATGAATGAATAGATTACATACAGCTTCATCGATACTATGAAAGTTTGATATTGAGATTAATCTAGTACAAATTGGACAGGGATGTGTAAAAGTAGTATTACCATTTGAAAAATAATTTGGACATTTATGATTTTCTGCATCTTTATGATCTAAACAAAACTTTAAGTGACAGAAATCACATTCAAAAGGTAGATAATCTAATAAATTACAATCTTTAACTGCACAGTGGGCTCCTAATTGTGGGAAATCCATTATTGTATCTGTATATCAAAACTAAACTCAAGATCTAAGAGTTTTATTAAAAAAAAAAATCAATAAAAAAAAAAAACTCAATCAATCAATTTTTTTTTATTTGACAACGTCGCATTTTCCGACCTGGTTTTTTTCCACATTTTACTTGAAAAGGGGCCCGATAAATGTTAGTAGATCGATAGTCGACCTAAACAAGCCTTTTGGTCAGATTCTTATTAAACTTTACACATCCCGCAATGTAGAAATAAATACTATGAGCTAAACAAAAGAGTTTATTTTTAAACAAGATTTAATTACAGAGTTAGATATATAGAGATATTTAATTTAATTTTACATAATTTGCAGGAACGTAACCTCTAGTACCTCTAAGTTCGGCCTCCCACCATTCACCTTCAGATTTGTGAATGGTTAGCACATCACCATTGTTGAATGACAATTCAGTGGCATCTTGGCCGGCAAAATCATATAAAGCGGTGGCGGTCTTGGGGTGATAATATGGATTTGGAGAGTGTTTAACATTTAAATTACTTGGGTTGGATGGTTGATGAATATCTCTATCAACACTACTGGTTTGATATTCTGGTGTTGATTTGGTCTTGATGGAACCTTTGTCTCTAAATACTGGATCTGCTCTTAAATTAATAGAGGCAGATGATTTTTCTACAGGTGTAATGACGGATTTATGGTCTCTACCTCCATATTCGTCAATATGACTAACTAAATTGGGTAATGCACTCCATTCTTCACTCATACCATTATAAAATCTAGCTTGATTTTTAACCAACTGATTATCGCAAACAATTATTATTAGTAACAGATACACCACTAGATTAACTCGTAGCTAAATTAAATAATACATACAGAGGCCAATAAATAAGAGGTGAATACAGATTTATCTTCATAGAGTAAAGGTAAATCGTTGACAAGTTCCATATGTAATTGTTCGTAACCTTCTTTGCAAAGTCTATATTTCTCTTCGGTGGGACCTAGCTTAGCCTTTGAGCTCGAGCCAGCACCTTTTTCACGAAGTTTGCCAACTTCGTTTTTGTATCTATCCATATCAATCTTTCTAGTGGTCAACTCTTCTGTTCTCTTTTTCACCTCTTTGTGTTGACTGAGATAGTCAGCGAGGGGTTTAGTATAGGTGCCACTAAGATTTTCATTCATATCGGCCACCTTTGTCGAACAGCCTGCTGCTATATCCTTGAGTTTTGAACCAGGTGTCCACAATTGATCCTGGGTGTCGTAAAGATCACATGCGTCTGCAGAGATGTTTGTCAATATCTCGTTCAAGTCTTTGTAGAGATCATTCAACTTTTTAGTGTTTTTCTGTATCTTAGCCAAACGCTCTTCGACAGAAAACACACGTTCCTTTTCATAGTGATACTCTACATCTATTGTCTCTTCACTATGTCCTGTTTTGGTGAATATCATTTGCTTTGTTCTAGCAAACGATGTTTTAATTGCTGCCATGTTATATTGTATATATTGTGTATATTCTTTGTTGAAAATGAACAGCGGTGTGCAAATTAAATTGTTGTGCAAAAAAAAAAAAAAGAAAAATTAAAAAAAATTAAAAAAAATTAAAATAATTTATCTTTTCGACTATCGCGATTAGGTTGTCTTTTTTCAATGAAAAGAGACACCGTTTTTGACACATTGACACCACAGGTTATAATATATAAATGGTTATATTAATGAATGATAGAGATAGATATGTTGCAAATAAAAAATGATGAATTGAATAAATCGTCAGACAACTTGAGTTTGGAGGGATTGCATATTTTTTTTTTTTAAAAATTAATTTTGATCAAATTGTGGGGGGTATCATATGACACAGATACAGATACAGATAAAGATATAGGAAATGAATACTAAAATACTGGTTTTGGGAGCAGGGGCCATTGGTGGATATTTTGGTGGAAGATTGGTGGAGGCTGGACAGGATGTGACTTTTCTTGTGAGATTGAATAGAAAGAAACAAATTGAAGGCAATGGTGGCATAGTGGTGATCAATAGTGTGAATGGCAACTACACATTCAAACCCACATTGATCACAAAAGAAGAGGGGGATGGAAATGTAGAATATGATGTGGTGTTGTTGTCGTCGAAATCGTATCATTTGCAGGCATCGATCGAGGATTTGAAACCATTTATTGGGAAAAATACACTTGTGATACCGCTGTTGAATGGTATTCAGCATATAAGTATACTTGAGCAGGCGTTTGGTAGAGAGCGAGTCCTGGGTGGCCTGTGTGTTGTTGAGACTACGCTGAATGACAAAGGTGAGATTCACCAGCCCAGCGAGTTGAATCAACTCATATTTGGTCAACTGGATGGCGGCACAACTGAAAAACTCAACCAGCTCGCCCAGGCATTTGGCAGCACCAAGGCCAAGTTTACGCTCAGCGAGTCCATCACCCAAGACATGTGGAACAAGTACCTAATGATCACCACCATGTCCAGTATCACAACCCTCATGCGCACACCATTGGGCACCATTCGTGACTCTGTTGGAGGCCTCGAGTTTATCGAGTCTGTTTTCAAAGAGACAGAATCTATTATGCGTGCCAATGGTGCACCACTCTCTGATGGCATCGTCGATCGTTATATGACACTTGTAAAAACAATCTCTTCTCAATTCAAAACATCGATGCAAAGAGATATGGAAAAAGGCTTGGAGATTGAAGGAGATCACATCCAGGGTTATATCTTGCAATTGGCAAAACAACACAACATCTCTGCACCTTTATTGCGTTGTGCCTATCAAAATCTCTGTGTATATAATGAAATGTTAAAAGCCAGATCCAACCAATAATGTATAAAATAAAGAGATTGTTGTTTCATTAATTACATTGTTTATTTATTTAGTCAATAGATATCATATTGCGTTGTTTACAATTCATTATTTGCTCTAATATCATCTCTTATGTTATATGCTTGAGCTATAATCTAATAGGGTGAGGAGAAACAAAAGGTTAATAGACGATCGTTTATCGACAGAATAGTCACACATACTTGATCCATATCAATACCAGGTAAATGTTGAAGAAAAGCCAAGATTTCAGAATGCTCAAGTTCAAGTAGTTCTTCAGAAAAGTTTGTTAAAATGGCCAAGCACACAAATACATGTAAGTCTAAACCGAGTGACGCTGATAAATAAGTGTCCCAAAGTCTCAACACACAATCGATTGGTAATTCACATGATAACAGATTCTGTATCCAACTCGTAGCCCAATCATTATTACTAATTTCCTCTTCCTCAAAATGACTAAATCTATTGTACCATTACACTACTATTAGTATGCATATAATTTTATAATGTGTAAGCTTGAGTTACATACAATTCAGGTAAAACAGATCTAAAAAGCATAATAAATCTTGATAGTTTGGGAGCCAAACCTTCATTGTTTAGATTCTCATCAATCTTTTTCATCATGGAGACAAAACAAAAGAATATATCACTTTCAGATTGAAGAATAGCAATAAAGGGTCCCAAGATGGCCAACATTCCAAATGAATAGTATTCAATATCATTATTATAATTTACATAAGAGATTAAAATATTCTCAATCTTGTTTCTAATCTCTACACTTTGAAAATCAATTTTGATTCTTTGATCTGATGTCCTTTCCTATTATTATTGTTGTTAATTTGATATGTTGTTATTATGATTATTAATTGTTTCATTCATTCTTTTTTGATTCATTGATTCATTCATCCTTTCTTAATTTAAATGATGTATGCTTACTTTATGATAGGACTGATATCGCTTTAAATGTGATCTTATCTTTTTTGTAATCTCTGAATCATTTTTATCAATTTCTTTGTAGTCTTGCTGTTGTTGTTTTTTAACTTTTTCTTCTTCAGCTTTATAGATGGTATTGGTAAGAATACATATCATACAGGTAATTGATGATATTGAGTAGATGCATATAATTACATTTATCATTTTTAGATATACCTAAAAGGTATTTATAAACCTCTGGTCTAACTTTATCTGGTATTCCATGTTTAGATATAGCGGCTAACTTATCCATATCTATAAACACTTCACCTCCCAACAACTCTGTAAATTCTTCTTCTGTACATGCCATTTGTTTGTTGTTTATTATGTAATATTTAATTACAGATCTATATATGCAATATTTTTTTGAACAAAAAATAATTGAGGAAGATGAATTATTTTTTCTTTTTTTTCATAAACATTAAATCACCGAGATATGCATTTTATAGTCGTATAAATCTTTGTTTAGATTCTGTTGTAAAATTATTAATGTGGGGCTATTAAATAGTCCACAAGTAGAGTTAATTGTGCATACATTAAATTTTTACAATAAAATCTGTTTAAATTTAAACAGAGTAGTATTCCAGCTCACGAGCATCAAGACGACTCAAATGAGGAGATATTCAGTGTTGTTATTCTTATTTGTTCGCGAGAGGAGTGAGGGACAGTGAATAATCATTCGAATTTACCTCAATACTTTATCAAGTATTCAGCACAATCTATTTCTATAAAAGTTAAATAATGTATTATCTACTTACACATATTGGTATGTGTGTTGTGTGTTACTGTGCTAGTGCTATGCTTTTCAGACATATACAAATAAAGTAATATCTAATCTAAAACAACCATTTTTATCATTGTTTTGTTTAATTGCATTTGTTTGAAAATAAAAAATAGAGTATTTATAGGCTTGCGATACATCAGGTATTTAATCAAATATTGTCTCAAAATGAAAATTGGTTCAAAATCTTGGCTTGCAATTATTGGTGGTATCTTTTTACTATTCACGCCATGTGTTGTTTATGCTGCATCGTCGTCTAAAGAGTTGAAGAGAAAGGTTAGTGAAATGCCCCCGCCATTTGAATCGAGCGTCTCCTCTTCTTCTCCCAAAGTCTCATCCTCCTCTGCTGGATGCCCCTCATCATCTTCATCAAGCGATCCAAGCAATGATAAACAATCATTATCTACTAGTGCATAGTGACTATGCATTATTCCACACTGAGCGGTGGTCTTGTCTCAGTGTCTCAAATGAATAAGGCGCAAGTCTTGTATCGCATTAATTAGTATTAATTAGTGAAATAAATTATCAATGATTTATTATATGGATCCCAACTCCAAGGCCAAACATCATAATGTGTTGTTGTTGTATTCTTTGTTGAATGATGACGTTATGTTTAGAAAAAAACAACGAAAAGAATGAGAAAAGAAGGAAAATGTTTTATTAAAACCATATGACCACAGCTTTTCAGAAAGTTCATAGGTAATCTAGATCATTCCCGTTATGCAAAAGTGCCAACATCGATCAAATCTTGAAAAAAAAACATGGATAAATTTGTTTTTATTTTAATTTTTTTATTAAAATATTTTTTTGCATGGGATATTGTTTTTGTACAAATCCAATCGCACACATTGCCTCTGGAAAAAAATATCTACTTTAAAAAAAATAAAATAAAAAGCAAGCTCATGATTTTTATTCCTCTTTAGAGAAAGGATAATATTTGTAAATACACACACTCACCCACACACACTCACACATTTGTATTATTATTATACTGAAAATATCTAAACACCCACTACCCCTCACACTCATTCACAGGTTGGATTTTTAATAATCGTTATTTTTAGATTGTCACTATCGACTCTTATATACACACGCCCACTCCCACTACACTCCAAAAAACATTTACATTTCAAGTTTTCCCCTTTTTTATATCACTCTTTTCCCTACTTTTCATCATCACCATCATCATCAAAACACTCTCACACTACACACTTACACACTTACACACTATCAACAATAACATACATCATCAACATCACAAATCAATAATTTATTAATATCCCCTATTTATTATTATTTATTATTATTATTAAAGGTCAACACAACAAGCAGAACAGATAAACATCAACATCATCAAAACACAAATTTTCAAGTACAAGTTAGTGATTAGAATATTTGTATTGAATTATTTAGTTGTTTAAATTTGTTTTATTATAGTAGTAGTAATAGTAATAGTAGTAATATTAGGAGTGTAACAGTAACATCATTTCACACACATTATTATAATTATAATAATAATAGTAGTACTTTTGTAGTAAAGTAATAATAAGAATAATCATAATATAACAACAACAACAACAACAACAAGCAAATAACAGTTTATACAAAAAAGGAATAAAAAGATGTCAAGACTATTTCTTGCATCTGCAGCATCTTGGAAAGTTGTAGCAAGTGAAACAATTGCTATAGCATTGTTTTCATTTACAGCTTCAACAATTGAACCTCATCAAGTATCGTTTGTTGTCGGTGATGCAATCCATTTAGAAGAGGAAACAACCAATTGGTATAGAGGACGTGTATTGTCAAGTGGTCAAAGAGGTATATTTCCCAAATCATATGTCATCATAAAGAATACAATGGACTTTGATATTGTCACCAATGAACTCACACAAGTAATTAGAGAATGGGGTCTCTTGTTGATTCAATATTTTAAAGAGAAAAAGATGAACGAATACAGAGTGATGAAAGATCGTCTCTCCCTGTTACTCGATTGGCACACAAAGATAAATTCACCATCGATAACCAAAGAGGTCAGAGACATGCTCAAAGGCAAGGTTATCAGCAAGATTGAAGAAGGCAGACGCCTTATGGGCCTCGATATGATTGTCAGAACACCAAATGGTGAGCCTGCACACGAAAAGAATACAGGAATCATACAACTCTACAGAATGCATCATGAACTCGATAACCTCAAGTTGTCCAAATTCCAACAACAGCAACAGCAACAGCAACAAAATACTTTACAAGGAAAGGATAGTGGCAATGCTTATCCACACAGTTTTTCATCACCTTCATTAATTGCACCATCATCTACACCTCCCTCTTCATCATTTATCCAAGCAACACCTACCTTTATACACGCATCGACATCTTCATCACTCGGATCATCATCATCAAACATTGTGATGGGCTCACCCACCTCCCCTAGCTCATTGTTAAAGAAACTGCCATCATCGACCTCTCTCAAAGGATCGGGAGGTCTCAGAAGATCAATCACCCTCAGAAAAGATGTCGGTGCCGCCGAGTCTGGCGGTAGTGCGTCTGGGTCCTCTTCTGCACATTTGGGTAGCTACACCAGCAGCAACAATCTATTGAGCCACTCTACGAGCAACAATGGCGCCAGTCCCAACATCGGAAGCAACAACTACCAGCCCAACCACATCTTTCTCGATCTCAGAGTCTTTATGTGTGCCGTTGGCGAAGAGACCGAGCTCTATTTCTCGCTCTACAACAGAAACGAAGGCAGATTCATTACAGAGGAGTTTCAAGTGGGCCTCACCGCCCAGGGTATGCCACACGATATAGAAAAGATTGGTAAACTCTCGACACTATTTATCGATATCTCTAAAAAAGAGTTGCAGGCCGATCTCTATCTCGTGTGTCGTTTGATTAGAAAGGGCAAGATGTTGACAGAGTCCAACAAAAAGGCAGGCCCATTGAGCTATCGTCGTCCATTTGGTTGCTCTGTTCTCAAGCTCGAAGACAACATTACCGCAGGCAAAGAAATAGAACACACCATGCCCATCTACACCAGCACCCAAGAGGGCCAATTCCCACTCCTTCACGAAATGATCATTAAAAACCCCTCTAATCTCCAGCACGTGCCCAAAGCCAAGGGCATTGTTGTCGGTCTTACTCTCTTGCCTGGGTTCCTTAAAAACATTGTCAAAGACAACAATGTCTTGAACGAAGTGCCCAAAACCAACAAACTCGGTTTTCCAGAAGTCATTTTCCCAGGCCAAGTGAGAAACGATATTTTCATTACTCTTGAGTCGGGCGAGTATTCCCAAGACAGAAAAACAAGTGCCAAAAATGTAGAGATTGTCGTGCAGGCACGTAATGAGGCCGGTGAGCTTTTACGCGACGCATTGTTTTATGGTGATAAATCAAAGTCTGAATTTAAATCCATTGTATTTTATCATAGTAATCAGCCCCATTGGTCAGAGACCTTTAGGGTAAATGTAAATGTAAATGTATTGGATCAAACTTATCTTGTATTTTCAATTAGACATTGTACAACTTCAGAAAGTAAGTTTATATCTTTATCTCTATATATTTATATTATTTAAATGTTAACCAACTATTGTCTATTCATAACTATAGATAAAGAAAGAGTGCCATTTGCAATGACATATTTAAAATTAACAAATCCAGATGGTACAGTTATTGCAAATAAAACTCATTCAATCCCCTCTTATAAAACAAGTAAATCAATGGAAGAATTTTTACCATCCCTCAAAGATCCTTCCAATAAATTGGCAATTAGAAAAGGTGAAAATACTAAAGTTAAAGTATTATTATGTTCAACATTATCAACTCAAAATTGTATGTATCAATATTTAGAGGAAAAGAATTCCAATACTAATATTACTTTTTTACTACTTCAGTATCATTGTTAACTTTATTAAAATGGGATCAATATAATGGAGATTTAGCAGAGGTATTGAATAGATTTACATTTGTCGATCAAATTGAAATTATTAAATTTATGCAAGAGACATTTAATGCTTTGTTTGCAATTTTAGAGGCTAAAAAAGTAATGGATCCAGATCTAGTATTCCAAGCAATCACTTGGATCATTGGTCTATTGGTGGATGAGAAAACCAGTCGTTACACCAATTTTAGACCAGTGTTGGATGTTTATATCGAAAACCATTTCAATAGTAGTGTTGCACATATCCTCTTGATTGGATGTCTCAAGAGAATATTGATAAACAATAATTTTAAAACCCTCATGTCCACACTCAAGTCTATGGAATATGTGTTGAAGTTTATTGTCACCTCGAAAAAGAATCACGACAAGATCAACTCAACCTACAGCCACGGGTCATTCAAAGAAGACTTGACCAGTGTTTTCAATGCCCTCAGCACATTGCTCAAGAGAAGCGAAAGAGAGTATATTGGTGCTCAGATCACAGCCCTCAAGATCTTTAGCTCCATGTTTAATGACTTGGGCGAGTTGTTTTCTATTGAGGAGCGTAGTGAAATCGCCAAAAACTTTGTCGACAGTGTACGTTTTGATGAAGGCTTCAAGATATTAAATATGGAGAAAATGAATGTTATACTCAATCTCACAGAGGGCGATTTGTTCCTTCAGGCCACTTCGAGAAAGCTCTTGGTGCCCATGGTCAAGAAACACCTCAAACAACACATGAGCAGCAATTTCTGCTCCTCTGAAGACACAAAGAAACATGCAGAGATTATTGGGGTCATTATCGAATCCATTCAAAGTAAAATTAAAGACCCCCAACAAATATGGGACTTGGTCGATCTCTTGCCAGAGATTATCAAATCCATTCAAACGAGTGCCTGGAACGAGTTTTCCAAGCTGGACATGATCCACAATCTCTACAGTATACTCTATCTCATGGAGCCCGAGCATTTTGATAAATACATGCTTATGAATCCCGAGGTTTGTTGGAAATTCCTTCTCAGTCTCTTGGTCCTCTTGAACCAATTGTTGTCTACATGCGCCACTTATCCCGAGAATTGGTTGACATTGAGTATGTTCCAGTATAGCACCGTGAAAAAGGTGATCATTCAAGTCAGCAAATATCTATTGGACAAGCTAAAGAGATCCTCTTGGGCCCAAATGGACCAAGATTTGTGGTCTAGTTTCTTTTCCCTCTCCAATACATACTTTAAGCTCAAGGGTTTGGCCTTGGAAAACTTTAGCGAGGCCAAGCAAAACACCATTCGTTCTCGTTATGGTGATATGAGAAATGATCTCATCGTTACCATTCAAAAGATGTGGCAATCATTAGACAGACATCAAATTAAATTACTCCCCACTGTGATTGCACCATTCCTCGAGTTGATGTTGATCAACCAAACCAATCTCAAACAATTGGGTATCGATCTCTACTACCAGTTACTCAAATGTGAATTCAAAGAATACCGTTCCTTTAAAAAGGTCGAGACAGAAACCATCAACACACTGGATGCCATCACCAACTCGCCAGAGGCCTCTGATATTTTGGACGAAAAATTCCGTGTTTTCTTTTCCACAAATTTGGACGACAAGATGAATTCCGACAGTTTGATCAAGGCTCAAGGCAAGGTGTTTATCAAGGATATGACCATGTTTTTGGAGCTTTTGTATGAATTGAGAACCCTTCCCGACAGACCAGAGTACGAAGACGATCGTACCATCGCCGCCATGCAATTGATGTCTTATTTGAAACAAACTGATCGTCAAGACACCTACACCAAGTATGCCCATCTCTTGTGCAAGCAACACTTGTCCAACAACAATTTTGTCGAAGCCGGAAACACTCTTCTCTTGCACGCCGAACTATTGGATTGGTCAGATGACATGTTGGAAGAGTATGGTGATTTCAGAGCCCAAACCAAACGTGAACGTAAAGAGAGACTCTACAAGCAAGCCATCGAGTATTTCGATAAAGGCAAAGCTTGGGAGAATGCTATCGCTCTTATGAAACAACTCATTGTCCAATATGAACAGGTCATGTTTGACTATCAAAAACTTGCAGATGTCCTCCAACAAGAGTCGACATTCTATAGAAAAGTTATTGGTGTTGAACGTTTCTTTTCCGAATACTTTAGAGTCGGTTACTATGGCAAAGGCTTTGACTCAAATATTCAAGGAAAAGAGTTTATATACAAAGGCTATGAATTGGAGAGAATGGCTGATTTTGTCACTAGAATCCAAGGCAAATTCCCCTCGGCCAAACTCCTTACCTACACTGAACTCCCTCCCATTGAGATTCTCAATAGTTCTGGCCAATACCTCCAAATCTATGCCGTCAAGCCCGTCTCTGGCGACCATATTCCCTCGAGTATCAGCGGAACCTCCTCTCCACCCATACCCAAAACCTATCCACCAGCAGTGCAAAAGTTTAGATCCTACAACAACATCAACACCTTTGTCTACTCTAAACCATTCAAGAAGAACAAGGATAAAACCAATAACCCCGCCAATGAATTCAAAGATCTCTGGATTATCAACTACTACTATATCATCCAAGACTCTTTCCCAACCATCCAAAGACGTTCTGAAATTACCAAACGTTATGACATTGAGTTGGCACCCATTGACAATGCTGTCAATACAATTACTGGCAAAAATGTAGAACTCGTGGAAATGATGACTAAACATGAAAATGGCTCAGAATCAAGTACTTCTCCTTTCACCATGGTACTCAAGGGTGTCATTGATGCCGCCGTCAATGGCGGTGTTAATCTTTACAAAGAGGTATTTTTCAAGCCAGAATACATTCAAGAGAATCCAGATAAAAAAGATTCTGTGGGTAAACTAAGATCTGCTCTTGATAATCAATTGATCATCCTCGAGAAATGTTTGATTGTTCATGGAAAAGTTTGTTCCACAGAAATGGGTGGTCTTCAAGAACAATTGGAAATCCTTTATAGAAAAATGAGAACAGAATTAGAAAATTAATTTTATTTATATCCATCGCTCTCTCTATCCCTAAAAGTAATATTAACATTGTAATAAATTAAATTAAATTATTAAAATCAATATCAATATCGGATATCTGTTTTTTTTTGCAAATCTTTATTTTTTTGATTTTTTTTTTGATTTTTTTTTGATTACCCCCCAAATTAAAAAGTATCATCCTTGAAATTAAATTGAAGGGAATCATACAATTTTGAACAAAGATTAGAGACACTTGTATAAACAGAGATGTATAATAGAAACCAATTAAAAAACAACAAGGATATTAATCCTATTTTAGTTGAAGAGAGATCGAAAGCATCCTTCTCTGTTGATGCTATGCATTTGATTTTAAATCAATTTGATCAATCTAAAATTGAACTAAAAGTAAGTAAATGATTGATATTAAATTATTAATATCAATAGAAACATATCAATTAATAATGATAAAGAATAAACTATATAAAGAATTGGAGCTTGATCAAGAAATTTCATCACCAGAGAACCTATTTTTCCTCTCTAGAGAAGACCAATTTAAAAGAGCTCTTAGAATATCTAAAAAAGTTATAGAGATTAAAAATAAATTGCAAATTGAAAACCCTCTAATATTCCATCAAACCCTCTATCAAGAGATACCATTGATGTTGCATGATTGTGTATTTTTAAATGCTTTAAAAAGTTTAGCAAGTGAAGAACAACTTAAATATTGGGGTCCATTATTTTCAAGTTATCAATTATTTGGTAGTTATTCTCAAGTATGTATATTTGTAATAATAGTTGTAGAATATTAAATTAATAGGAATTATTAGACTGAACTTGGTCATGGATCAAATGTTCAAATGCTTGAAACACAAGCCATTTATAGACCAGAAAGTGATGAATTTGAATTAATTTCACCAACCCTTACCTCTACCAAATGGTGGATTGGTGGATTAGGTGTAGTTTCAACTCATACAATTGTTTTTGCTCAATTGTATATTCAAACTAAAAATGATACAAAACCAATTCATTATGGTCCTCATGCATTCCTTGTTCCAATTCGTTGTTTAAAAACTCAAAAGCTATTGCCAGGTATCATTTGTGGTGATATTGGACCAAAGTTTGGTAAGTAATTAGCAACTCTTATGATCCGTTAAAAAACGGTTTATTAATATTTTCGAATAGGATTTGCCTGTGTTGATAATGGGTTCCTTAGATTAGATAAAGTTAGAATACCAAGAGCAAATATGTTGCAACGTTTTGCAAAAGTGGAAAAAGGTGGAAACTACATTAAACCGAGTCATAGTAGATTAATTTATGCAGGAATGGTTGGTGTTAGAACCCTTTTGATTGAAGATAGTTTTTCAGGTATTAGTAGAGCATTAACTATTGCCACCCGTTACTCTGTCATTAGACGTCAATTTAAATCTTCTCCAAAAGATACAATTGAAAATCAAGTCATGGACTATGGCAATCAACAATACAGAATCATTCCCTACATTGCCCAAGCCTATGCTCTCTTTTTCACTGGTAAAGAATTTACCTCTTCCTTTCAAAAGATGATGACCAACATAAAGGAAAAGAATGATTTATCCTTACTTGCCGAACTTCACTCCAACTCTTCTGGATTAAAGAGTGTTATCACCTATGCAACCAACGAAGCCATTGAAAATTGTAGACTTGCTTGTGGAGGACACGGATACAGTCACATTAGTGGCTTCCCAATGTTACAAGCAAACTACTCTCATGTGATGACTGCCGAAGGTGAGAATAATATCCTCCCTCAACAAACTGCCAAATTCCTCTTGTCTCAACTTCAAAGAGTCATCACCTCTGAAGGAGATGTTCCCCTTACTTTGGGAAAGAGCATCCAATACCTCTTGGACGAACACAAAAGTCAAGTATCAAACATTCATGAATTTATTGCCAAACACTCTCTTTCTGGCCTCACTCACCCAGCTGCACTTGTCCAACTCTTCAAACATAGAGCCTATTTCCTTTTAACTCGTTTAATGGAAAACATGCAAGAAGCAGGCTCTAGTGGTGCTCCTCTTATGCAAATTTGGAGTGACTTTAATGTCCAAATCAATCAAGCCAGTAAAGCACATTGTCAACTCTACATTATCGATTGTTTCTATAGATCCATAAACTCAATCAATGACTATAAATCTGGTAAACCAGAATTTGGACCCATTCACAGCATTCTCTCCAAACTCTTCCAAATCTATTGTCTCTTTTTAATTGATAAAGACATGAGTGACTTTATTCAAGACAATCAATATCTTCCAATCAGTGATATTGAAACCATTCGTAAGGAGCTCTATCAATTACTTAAAGTTGTTAGACCAGATGTCGTCAGTCTCGTAGATGCATTTGATTTACCAGACTATACCATTGGTTCTTATTTGGGTCGTTATGATGGCAATGTCTATGAAAACATGTGGAACTGGGCATCAAAACAAAATCCAATGAACCAAAGACCATTCTTAGATAGTCTTGATTTCTTTTTCAAACCATTAGTTAATTCTAATCTTTAATAAATATGTTTTACAATTTTTTAATATGATAGGAAAAAAAATTAAAAAGACACTGACTGAATTTAGTAACCAATTTAGTAACCCCTCCTAATAAACTTCTATTTTTAAAAAATATTACACAGCTTTACAAAAATGGAAACACACAAGCTGACCACTTTTGTGATCAATCAACACAAAGCTGATCAAATACAAACAATTATTTTAAATTTTAAATTATTTTTATTTTTCATTGATGAGGATTTTGAAAAAGTATAAATAGGGATCAAAACTCATTTGAATAATTCATCCTAACATTACTCAGTAACATTACTAAAACTACCAATACTATTTATTAACACCATTACTTTTTTATTTGTACCAATATCATTACCTTTATAACATTACAATATTTTAAATTCAAAATGATCTTCAGTATGTAAACTGCGTAAATGAACAAAAAATTAAAATATTAAAATTATCATTTAAATTTTATAGAAAACTTAATCAACTTTTCTACCCCAGCCAAATCTGTTGCCCACAAATCAATCAAAGAAATTACTGGCTGCATGAGTATTTCAAGTCAGAAATTAACTGCTATGATTCCAACTAAACCAAGCTGTGGCAAAGATGTTGTAATTAATTTATAAATTTAAAATTAAAAATAAAGTTTTTTATTTTTTTTCCTTTATGCATATGTGCCAATAATGAGTTTGTTATATGAAATTATACCACAACTCATATTTCATAAAAACAGCTGTGTGATGTGGGGGGAGTGATCAGAACAAAAAAGAAATTAGAAATTTTAAAAATAAAGCGTAAAATAAAAGTTTATGTTGTTTGTTGGTGCAAATTTTCCTAAATTTTACAGATGTAAAAAATTTAACAACCAATTCTCTTAATGAGGCGTATTTTTTAGATTATTCAAATCAGTAAAATTTGGGAGAATTTGCTCGGCACAAACAATATCTTGAGTAACAATATTTTTTTATGGTTGTTCAATATCAGGAAATGTTTCTATTTTATTCAAAATATTCGACAATATTATAAAACAACTAAAAACTTTTCCAAACAATGTCCAATCATTATTATTGTTACTAGATACAAACCTTACTATTAAAACTATTTAGAATGAAAATGAAAAAATAAAATACGCATACACCACAGCAGAAGAAAAAACGAAAAAAAAAAAAACGATACATATTTATTTTAAGGGGGAGAGGGGTAGATAAAAATTACACAAACCCAAATGTGTTTGAAAATACATGAGCACCATATGATATCTTGTATTATTAGTATTACTGTTATTGATTGTATTGGTTGGTTGAGATGTTACTTCATGATTAATTAAAATTACCTTGAATTTCAGGATCATGAATAATATTATTTGTAATATCTAAACATCTGGCAAGATAATCGGTTTGAATCTTTTCAGTAACAATGGAATCGTGGTTATAATCTGGATGATTACGAACAAATTCTCTAGTCCAAGTTGAAATCGATTTAATTTCTCCACTGGCTCTCTTTGATACGAAATCTATATATTTGGAAATGGTTTGATTGGTCTCAAAGTCGAAATTAAGACTTTGAACATATCTCTTTACGATTGAAATAAGTCCAGTGAAATCTGATTTTCCATTAAAAATTTCATTTATGGTCATGAGTTCATATTCACTTTCAATGGATCCATTTGGTGAATTATCTATACAGTATAATATAATGATTAATATTTGATTGAATTAAATTAATTATCTATATACATACTATGAATATTTTTTCTAAAATAAAATTTATCAACTCTACAACTATCACGATTGTGGGCAGTCTTCATGTTTTCATCAACTTTTGAGATTGGAACATAGAAATTTAATTTCAAGTCTGATACAGCTTTGACCATCAAGGCAGAGAATACGATAAAGGCGGCATTTTGGAAATCGGTTAATTGGACTTCCATTGGACGGAATTCAACTCTCCAACCAATGTCAACGCCTGGGGAGGGTGGCTTGAAACGGACGGTTTGCCAATTGGTTGATTGAATATTTTCAAAGTGATCAGAATGTTTGGTGTCATCGATTGTGATCTTGTCTGAATAGATTACCAATGGATCACGAATAAACAAATGGGCGTAATGTTTGGCGAGTAAATCGTCAACGCCTCCTTCAATCAATTTGTTGTAGATGTCCTTGTCATAGACGAGATCCAAATCGTTGTATTCGCTTCTAAAAGACGAGCTACGGGAAAGGAAGCTGTCGATAGAGTCGTATCTCGACTTGTTGATGACAAACTTGTTGTGCTTGAGTTCTCTTTGACCGAGCTCTTCTGGTGTTCTGTCGTCGACCGATTGAGAGATGACAGTCCAACGTGCGTCAATGTCTGAGAGATAGCCCTTGAAAATGGAGCTCGAGGCGGTGAGTGAGAGCATGATGGGAGCAAACACAGCCATGTGATCATACACAGTACGTGCCTCTTCAATGTTTGAGAGCTGGAATGTGGTTTGGAGACAGCAGCAACCCATGCCAAAGCCCATAGCATCCATATAGATGTTGTAGGGCTTGGTGGAAGACAAGGATGTAGAGGGTGAGCTAATATAGGTGGTAGAATCGAGATAGGCTGGTGTGTTTGTGTCTTTAAACATTGGGATATTGATAGACACATTTCCGCCACGTCTCTTTCTAATGTTGGCAGTCAATGTGCTGAATCTAAAGTGTGGATTGATGACTGTGTCTGGGAGGAATTGCGATTCTGCAACGACACCTCTGACTTGACCACTTGGTTCAGTGAATGTTTGCTTGACACCCAATAAAGGATAACTAGCCAATGTGACTATACTTTCATCTTGTTTTAAATATCTTTCTACACTTGCTCTTCTACCTTGTAAACTAGTTTGCACTGCCAACAATTGTCTGCCCATTCCAATATATGGTTTACCTGGTGTTCCTTCAATCATAAATCTACCATACTCTGGTCTCCATAAGTAATCTACATTATCTGGATTCATCTTTTCTTCTTGAAACAATTTATCTAAAATCTCATGAGCTCTGAGTTTTAATTTAAATGATTTACCATCTTGATCTTTACTAATTAATATATATTCAACCTAAAATTATTGTTATTGTTAATATCTTTCATCAATCAATCGATCATGTGATCATTAATCTACTTACTTCATCACCCCATTTAAATTGATCTGCAAAACGGTCTTTGTTTGCGTTATAGATATTTAAAAATTGAATGATACCATGATCTTTGACGTATTGGGCATATTGCTCAGCATCTTCCCAAACCAATGTATTTCCTTCTGCGATAAAACCCATTTTATATTGTATATGATTTGATTGTGTATTTAGTTATTGGTGTGTAGTATAAATAAGTGTGTTTGTGTGTGTTGTTTATTTTGTTTGCTTTGGCGTTATATATGTTGCTTTAGCTTTGAATAAACTCTGCATAATTTAAATAGTAATTATTTTCGTTTTTGTTTGGTTTATGATAAATAAATAAAAAAAGAAATTAATATCAATATTGATTATGTGGAACAAGGGGAAGGAAGGGGGATAATTATCCTAAAAAATATCTAAAAAAAAAATAAAAAAATAAAAAAAAAAAAGGAAAACCGAGTATTACAATAAAATGAGTTTGTGTGTTGTATGAGATTTACATACACGACCTTTATGTCACTTTTGTATAAATGCGTGAGGTGGTGAAAAAGTGCAGCACGATGGAGGTGTTGAGTGAGAGTGAATGAGAATAAATACAATTTCAGTATAATAATGTTTTTGGCCAGAAAAAGAAAGATACTGAGAAATAAATAATCTGATATCACACAAATAGTAATACTACTATGTTGATTTCTATTTATATTTTGCTGGTAAAAAAAAATGTGTTGTGTTGCTTTTTTAAAAAATAAATATTGTTCCTCTGGTGGATGAGAGAAATGAAAAAAAAATAAATCAAAGAAAATAAAAAAAATGAATGGAACCAAAACACCCAGTTTATATAACTTTTTTTATGTTTTATGTAAAGAATGTTATCGATCCTATCCTTTCCTTCTTCTAAACTCACACACATAATCACCCCAGCCACAAACGTATAACCCCCACCTTCTCGAAAAAGGTGGTTAATTAGTGTGGTGTGTGGTGAAAGAATGTTTTTGGTGTGGGGGTGAAACTAATCAATTCATATCTCTAATTGTATCATATGAGAGTGTGATGTAATTCCAACAATGCACATTAATCATATGAGAAGAAGAAGAACAAATGTATATTTATGTTGTGTGTGCGTGATAATGTGTATGGTAAAAGAATCACCCCATATGAAAAAAAAAGAAGACTCTTATTTTTTTTTTTTTTTGTTCACATGTGAGTACAACAAATCAACATGTGTAGAGGGAAATAGCAAGAGTAAAATACAGATAAGATGAAATATAGATAGATATATACCTGAATAAATAAATAAATAATATTTGTTTTGTTTTGGTTGATATGAGATATGCTTTGACAAAAGTCTTTTTCTTTTATCTGGGCCACCAAAACGCCGTGGTATTTTTAATCGACTTTATGGGGACTGGGTAGATTTCCCATTTTCTAAAAAGAAATCTAATTTTTTTTAAAAAATTTTTATTCTTGATAGCTTCGAGAAGACCGCCCACCACCCTTTGTGGGGTCTTTTCACAGACCCAATAACAACAGATACCATAAAGACATAATGTTCTCGTAGGGACACCTCTCAGAGAGATATGAAAAAGAATCTTTTTTTTTTACTATTTTAAAACTTTACATTCTGAAATCAAATTTAGCTGGATTCTAGGTGGGTGTTGTTGTTTTTGTTTTCGAGATATAATAGAGAGTCAACAACACCAGACCTGATTGATTAATTTTGAGTTTTCAAATTCATTCAATTTTCATTTCGATGATGCCATGTGATGTAATGTCATGTGATGAGGTCCTTGGACATAAGGATCGTGGGCTTTGGGCCAAACATGACAGCATGATTTCAATGACTACTTACAAATATATACAAATAATAAATAATAATTATTTGTAGATATGCATGTCTAATAGATAAATACAAACTATCCCTTCTGCCTCTTCCTAAATATATGCAAGGCGTTATATTTTCATAAAAATTTTTTAATTATTTTTTTAATTTTTTTTTTTCGAAAATACAACTTTGGAAAATCTAATTTTTTTTTCAAAAATAAATATAAATATTTCCACACAAACAACCACCACAATAGTTATCACAACATAAATAAATAAATAAATATCAGTATGAGTATATCTAAAGAAGAGGTAGCTAGTACTAGTAATAATGGAAATGGTGCTACTAAAACTAATGCTGAAAGTTTGGATGTAGATGCTTTGTTGGAGGAGTCTTTTAATAAGGTATGTAGTATACAGATGGATAGATAAAAACAACAACATTTTTATTAACGATATTTTTTTATTATATAGGGCTTAGAATCTTCAACAAATACTACTACTTTGGCAACAATGAATGAGAAAAAAAGATCATCACCCGAAGATGCAGAATCTGTAAATGAAAGTGAGTCATATGAAAAAAAGAGAAAGAGTTCAGAAAGAGATGGTTCATCATCATCATCATCATCGGTTTCAAAGAGCAATGATAGAGATCGTAGTGATAGAGACAGAGACAGAGATCGTAGTGATAGGGATAGAGATAGAGATTACAGAGACAAAGATCGTGATAGAGATCGTAGCGATAGAGACAGAGATAGAGATTATCGTAGTAGTGATAGAGATCGTGATAGATACAGTAGCAGAGATTACAGAGACAGAGATCGTGATAGAGATTACAGAGATAGAGACTACTATAGCAGCAGCAGAGATAGATACAGTAGTAGAGATTATAGAGACCGTGATAGAGATAGAGATCACTACAGCAGCAGAGATAGATACAGAGACGATAAATATGATAAAAAGAGTGACTATGATAGAAAAGACAAGTATAAAGATGAAAAAGACACCAGAGAGGGTAGCAGCAGTAGATCAAGTTCAAATAGAGATAGTAAAGAAAAATCAACTCCTCCACAAACCCCAAAAGATAAAGAATCAGCTGCCACCACACCCGCCACAGGCATCCCAGAACCAGACGAAGAAAGCGATCTTAGAACTGTATTTGTTTCAAATCTTTCACCTCGTATCACTGAAAAGGATTTGTACGATTTTTTTGCCCAAGCAGGTAAAGTTTTAAACGTAAGTTTGATTACCGACCGTATCACCAAAAGACTAAAGGGCGTTGGATATGTTGAATTTGCAGAACGAGATCAAGTCCAAAGAGCCATATCTTTGGCCGGCCAAAAGGTATTGGAGCAATCTATCCAAGTGCATGCAATCCAACCAGAAAAGAAACAACCAAAACCATCAAGTGGCGGCAATGCCAGAATCTATGTAGGATACATTCACATTGACGCAACCGAAGAGATGATTAGAACATTGGTAGCACCCTATGGCGACGTAGACTTTATCAATATCCACACTAAGCCCGGTGTATCAAAGTATGCCTTTATTCAATTTAAGTCTTCTGAGAATGCAAAGAGAGCCATCCAGGAATTGAATGGCAAAGAGTTGATGGGCAAAAACCTCAAATTGAATATGGTCAGTGAGGAAAAGAACTCTAATGGCACATACATACAAGTGCCCCAGATCAATAACATCATTCATCATAATTACCAACCAGTACCAATAGGCATTCCACCACCTGGCGCTCCAAATAACATGTATCACAATAATCCAATGATGCATCACATGATGATGAAACAACAACAGCAACAGCAACAACAATATTTGATGAGAGCACAGGGACAGGGTGGCTCTATTTTAGGTGATCCAAGTCAACTCGGTTTGGCCAATAATCCATATGGGGCCAACAATAGTGGCATAAATAACAATCAACATTCATTTAGAGAAAACAATGCATTAAGTTCACTTGACGAAGATGACGGTGGTATACCTCTTACTGCTCAGGGTAGAGCATTATTAACTGCTAAATTACTTGCACCACAAAACACTACTACAACTACTACTACATCAACCAATAACAATACTAAAACAACATGTGTACTATTAAAAAATATGTTTGATCCAGAGACAGAAACAGCTGATGATTGGGAACAAGAAATCCAAAGTGAAACTTATTCAGAATGCTCTACTTTTGGTAAAGTTCAACATATCTTTTTGGACAAGAATAGTAAAGGTTGCATTTATCTTCGTTTTGATACAAACGAAGCCGTTCAAAGAGCAATTGCTAAACTCAATGGAAGATGGTTTGGTCAAAAACAAATTCTCGCTGATCCAATTCCAGAATCTATTTATAAACAAAAGTTCCCATATTAAGTACTTTTATTCTTCCTTTCCCTCTCTCTTTCCTCGCTCTATCCTTTTTTTTTTTTGGTTTTGTTTTTGCTTTGTTTTGTTTTCTTTCTGCTCTATAATTAATGTCAAATACATTATTATAATAATCATCATCATATATATGATTCCCAATGGATATTAAAAGCTACTATTAAACCTCCTTTACCTTTTTTTCTAAA
The DNA here is from genome assembly GCA_000277445.1 of Polysphondylium violaceum. NCBI lineage: Eukaryota > Evosea > Eumycetozoa > Dictyosteliales > Dictyosteliaceae > Polysphondylium > Polysphondylium violaceum. The sequence goes on from AJWJ01000183.1 coordinate 25,472, forward strand.
CGACTAAACAGATAAATAAAAATATTTAGGCAAATAATTAACCTCTACAATCCTTCAAAAATAAGGAGATCGATCTCCTCTTTATCAATCAATACTTTTAGTATAATTACGATTACTATTTCATTCCTATAATTGTTATTATTATGTACTAATAGTATTATTGTTTTTAGATATAATTTAAATTTTAAATAATATAGACGAATATACTATGATTTATTATTGATGAAAAAGAACATATAGACGAGTATGATAATATGCCTCTAAGTTTGTTGCTGTTGTTGTTGTTGTTATTGTTGTTATTGTGTTATATACATATGTTGTTGTTATTGTAGTTTTATTGATTACTAATTTAAAATGATATATAAATCAATAATAAAAAGATTGCTAGATAGATAATCTGTTGTGAAAATACAGAAGAAACTGAACCATAAAAATCTCTAGTCATAGGTAAACCATTATCTCTTTCCTATATCATAATATATGTTTGTATATTAGCAAGTATTTTAAAAATGATAATCTATTTCACATTGACGATAGTATCTATGCAATCAAGCACAAATACACTCAACCTCACACCCACACTCTCTTAATTCATTAATGGTGATGATCATACAATATACACTGTTTTACCCGGTGATGATGAAGTCCATTTATTAAAATATATAAAATCTGATGACCATTCAATATGATCATTTAACGAGGACATTTCTTATTTGTTTGTTCTCTCTTTGTCAATGAAATTTTTATGAGAGGACTTTTGTGTACAAAGAAAAACTAAGCTTTTAAAAAAAATTTTAATTTTTTACAATAAATATAAATCAGATAGAAATTATTAAATAATATTTATTGTCCTTCTTCTTTTTTATTAGCTTTTGATCTCTTTCTTCTTGTTTTTTTCTTTTGAACATCTTCACTTTCTTTACTTGTTTCTTTTTCTTCTTGTTTTTCTTCTTGTTTTTTAATATCGGATGTAGTTATTGTGGTTGGTGTTGTTGTTTTTTGTTTTTTATTTGGTTGTTTAGTTGGTTTAGTTGGTTTAGCTGGCTTCGTTGGTTGAGTTGGTTGAGTTGGTTTAATACTAGTATTTTCTTTTTCTTCTTCTTTTGGTTCTTGTTTTTTAATTGGTTGTTCTTTTTTCTCTACATCATCCAATTTTCTTTTTTTGTTAGTGGTATCATTGTTGCTGTTGTTGGTCTCTGTTTTAGTGGTGGTGGTGGTGGTGGTGGTGGTTGTTGGTGCTTTTTTATTTATTGATTGTTTAGGAATATTTGCTGATGGTGCTGTTTTTGTTGAGGTAGTGGTGGTGGGAGTAGCAGGGGTGGGAGTTGGTTGATATTGTTTTTTAGTTACTGGTGGTACATATTTATCACCGAGTTTCTTTTTCAACAATAATTCTTTTTCTTGATTATTTACAGCGGTCAATAGTTTATGAGTTTTAATCATACCTTGATAGGAGAGGGTGGTGGGTTTCTCTAAAATGACCATATTTGTCAACACAAACAATAAAGGAACACCTGCATTCTTTCTAATCTCGACTCTAGTGTCGTGATCTTGAGCGGCAACCATGAATTTCTTTTCACCCTTTTGGAGTAATCTTTGAAAACACGATCTCGAGTAATCTGCTGGACCAGCTCTAGCTTTATCGTCGTGAGTATGATAACAATGGATTTGTTCTACTTTTTTAGCAATATTGAGTAACTCTAATGGATATACATCTGTACCACATTTTCTCATCTCTGATAAACAACATGATGTCATATCTATATCAATGTATACATTAGTATTGTATTTGTGCGTATCAGGGTACACTTTCTATAACAACACATACAAAAAAAAGTTCTTGGGGCCTCCAATAGTTTTGGAATGACCTCACGAAAGTTTATGTTCATACCAATGGATTTTTTCAAGAAATCGGGATCCATCAAAATATGAAAAGGTTCGCTGAATCCATAGTTTGTTTTATAAAATTGTACAATCTTTTTATAGTTCTTTATTCTCTTTATCTTCATTCTTGTATTATTATTATTGGATTTCTAAATATATTGTACTTTTTTTTTTTTTTTTTTTCGTTTCGTTTTTTTGCAACACTTTTTTTAAAATTTTTCAGATTCCATTTTTATTTAGTTTTTTTTTTGTTGAAGATATATAGTAATATATATACAAATAAATAAAATAAAATGTGGGCAGTTGGATCACAATTGGATAGAATTTCCGCACAATTAAAGAGCAATTCAATTACATCATTGTTTCTTCCATCCTTTATTTCAATAAATTCATCAAATATTAATCAATTATTGGATGCACTCTCTGCAAATACTTCATTGGAGGAGTTGTATTTAGTTGACCATAATATTAATAAAGGTACAGTAGTATATATATTATTTTTTTAAATGTTACTGGTTATTAATATATAGATATAAAAAGATGAGTTGAAAAAAGTTGGAGAGGTAATTGGAAATCATAAATCATTATATAAAGTTTCAGTTGGACATTCAAAGATTGGAGAATGTGTCGAGGAATTATCAGGTTTATTGGAGGGTGTATTAAAATCAAAGAGTATCAGAGTCATTAATTTCTCTAAACAATCTTTAAGTGGAGATGGGTTGAAAACTATTAAAGATGTAATGATGGTAAACAATGGCGGTGAATTACATGAAATAAATCTTGCAGATAATCAATTAACCAAGGAGTCTATTCCTCATTTGATTGAAATTATCAATGCCAATCCACAATTACATACATTGGAGCTTGGTGAAAATTCATTCAACACTGTCACCGACGAGTTGGTAGAGAGTTTGTCAAAATCAAATATCAAAAAGTTGGTATTAAATAATTGCCCAATCGGCGATCATGGTGCTGTAGCCATTGCAAAGTTAATGTCGAATAACAAATCGCTACAACAAATTCTATTAAACAACTGTGACATACAAGAGTTGGGTTCCTCGCATATTGGTAATTCACTCGTCTCTTGGAAAGGCTCTGTTTTTAGTGCATCTTATAACTCTTCCATGTTTCATCATTTGTTTAATGATTGGGATCAAACCAAGTTGTCAGAGCTCCATAATCAAGGTGTTTTATCAGACATTGAGTCAATTTCTCTCAAAGGTTGTATGATTGGTGATCAAGGATTAATTAAAATTGTCAAAGGAATCAAACATTTCCCTCGTTTAAAGGTTTTGGATTTAGCAAACAATAAGCTTACAGCCAAAGGAATAGAATCATTGGAGTCTATTCTTCTCGGACCAGACTCTACCATTAAAGAGTTGAACATTAGTTTTAATCATTTGGGTAAAGAGGGTCAAGATATAATTCACAATTGGATCAAAAGTGGTGAATTGGTTTCATTGGATTCCCTTTATATAAGCAGTATTGATTTGGAATTTTTAGATCTTTTTGAAATTGCCAAATCTCTTGGCGACTGTAATAATTCAATTAAATTTTTAGAAGCCATGAATACTATTAAACCAAAGTTTGATGAAGAAGTTGAAAAAGAGGAAAATGAAAAAGAACAAAATGACGAAGAGGATGACGAAGATGAAGAAGAAACAATTGAAGATCAATTCTTTGAACTCGAAAACACTTTAAAAGAAGAGAAATCAATTAAAATTAAATGGATGTAAATAAATTAAAAAAAAAAGAAAAAAAAAAGTGTTTGATTGATTTTTGCAAATTTTGATCTAAATATAAATATAGATTAAGATTAAGAAATTTCAAACAAAATGGATCAATTGTTTAAATTGGTGTGGAGAAATTCATATCTTAGAAACTGTATTCATATACAGTTGTCTTTGATCAAAACGATCATGATTAGATATTTATATCAATTGGAAAATAAATATCAATATTTAAAAACATTAGATAGGAGATCAAATAGAATTTTATATGACATAAAGAGTGATGTAGAACATCATTTATTTATAAATAGTCCATATCGGCACTTGGTCACTCACTTGATTGTTGCCTATCATCTTTTAGATTACTATAGATTCAATAAAGATATTGTGATCTATGGTGTGTCAATTCAATACAACCCGCCATCATTTGACTTTGAAGACATTCCAAAGACTGTGAAATATATCAGAGCCAAAGATGAATCTTTTCTTTGTCATTTTAGTAAAATTGCATCTCTCACTTTTCTAGACATCACCTATAGAAAGTTTATTAAACCAATTACCATACCACAACTGCGATACCTTAGACTAAGATCCAGTGAAAGAATTACTCTGACAAAGGGAATATTCCCACAATCTCTAACATATCTAAAGGTGGTGGGACCGACTACCTGTTGTCTCAAGGATATGATTTTCCCCTCCAATTTGAAATATCTTGATCTTGGCTACCAATTTAACGGTGTTTTGTCTGAACAAGCTTTACCAAATGGTCTAAGATATCTAGATTTGGGTGATAATAGAGAGCATGTAAAGATAAATTCAATACCAAAGAGTGTTGTTTCCTTGAGAATGGGTACATGGTTTAAACAAAATATAGAGCCAGATCTTTTGCCCTCCAACTTAACATATTTAAATTTAGGAAACTCTTTTAAACAAAGGATATCACAAGGAGTACTGACACAGAGCTTAAAAACTCTTGTTGTAGGTTTTGGTTGTAGATCACTAACATTTAATGACCACATTCCCTCAAGTGTGACAACTTACATTGCCAACAACTATAAAGAAAATGATGAGCCAATATTCATCCCTCCCAATTCAGAAAACATTCGACTGTATATTGATAGCCAAAAGTCATACACCTTGCCACCTATCCCAAATTGTAAATCTCTGCTGATCAACACCGAGGCACTGCAACTGCTAAACGAACCCAAGAGTTTATTTACCAATTGTCTCACCACTCTGTCATTTGGATTCAATAGAGTCTTGGTGCCTGGCGACATCCCACAATCTGTCACCAACCTTTCAATCAATGCCCAAGGCATCCTCCCCAACACCATTCCAAGCTCTGTGAAAACCCTCGAACTCGCTCTCAAATCTGATTGGACACCAATCAACATCATACCCGACAGTGTGACTAAACTGATTATTGGAGAAATTATCCAACTCGAACAACTCGAGATCCCCACGAGTGTCACCAAACTCGTTGTTAAAAACACACAAACCAATCTCCAGAAAATCAATGTGCCCTCGAGCGTCACCTCACTCTCGTCGCCCAAACCGTTTAAAAACTATAGTTTGCCCAATATACGCATCATTAAATCGCAATCCTATAACCAAAGAGAACTCTTTCATCAACTGGGCATCAAAGAAGACTCTTTTAAACACACTCCACAATTTCCCAAAACCCTAGCCATGATAAAGTCTATCTCTATCGGCAGCTATGACCTCTACTACTTTGAATCACTCACTCAACTCGACAACATACTCGTGTACAAAGAAACTTATAAATCCAAAGACAAAGATACTCTTCCAGTCATGATTTAAATAATAATATTAATAATAAAATTAAATCTATTATTCCATCTTGACAGAAGTTGACACCCATTTCTTTTATTAGCATTGTTGTATCTCTTTATTTGAAACATTATGTTGTTATGTTGTAACTATAAATATCGTCCTGTTGAAATTTCACCCAGTGTGGGGTGGTGCAGTAAAAAAACAAAAACAAAAAACAGAAAAAATGTAAAATTTAAACGCCAGGATTCAACAGGCGTTTCAAAATAGGGTGGGCCACCCACTTTTTAAAAAAAAAATCGTCGTGATTTTTGATTACTTTTTATTTTTTTTTCATTTTTTTTTCTTAATTTTTTTTTTGTTCAATTCTAGGGGGCGTAGATTTGCAATTTGACAACAACAACAACAACACAACACAAAACAACAACAATACCAATAGTTCTAATTTTATCATTATCTAAAGAAAAACATCGTTTTGTTTTACTTCAACAATAATAATAGTATCTTTATTCTATTCCTATATATAATATTATATCTTACTCTCTACCTTTATTGTTTATTTCCAAATATATACTTTACTTGGGAATAAGCACGCACATATATACAAAACACGATTGAAACCAACACAAAAAGTCTACTAAACCGGAGGAAGAGATTAAATTATATCTCTATTAACAAATTATCAGTATTATTAAATATCATCGATAGTATCACCAACAGCAGCAAAGATAACTATTTTATTTATAATCAACAACAACAAAAACAACAACAACAACTTTTAAATTTTAAAGTTTGTAATCAATATTATTATAATAATTGTCTAGGTTGTTTCTTTAACCTATTTGACATTTATCAACTACTCTTTTATTATTTCTCAAATATCTTTTTCAATATTTCTTTATATCAACTAGCTACTTAGACAACAACAAGAATGCTTTCAAATAATCATACAGTTTTTTCATCCAATTTTATCAATGCTGCTGCTGATGATAGAGATGAAGGTGGTGGTATTACTATTATTTCATCCAATAATAATAGTAATAAAAGCACACCATCCAATGGTAGTCCAACTAAAAATATTCCAATCACTCCAACAAAAGGAATTCAATTCACAAAGACACCAGTTAAGAAAAACAACACATTGGTCTCTTCCTCCTCCTCGATTCAACTTTGTCTTTTAAATCATGAGTTAAAAGTCAATGGTCAACAACAACAAAATGAAGAAGGTGATCTTGATCATAATTTACATTTTGGCAATGGCGATAACCAACACAATAGTGATAACGAGGTTTCAGATGACGAAGATTTGGAATCATTTAATAGTGAATCATCCGACACAGGCATCTCATCCAGCGGTGGTGAGGGCAATGGCGAAAAGGAATCAAACGACGATTTTACACCAATCTTGGGTAGCTCATTACCATCTGGATCCATCAAGATCTCCAACAACATTGATCTCAATAGCTTTACTGTCACCCAAATGGTGGGCAAAGGCGGATTTGGTAAAGTCCATCAAGTGATTCACAACTCGACCAAAAAGGTCTATGCTCTCAAAACCATCAAAAAGAATCACATCATTAGAAAAAAGAGTGTAAGCAACACATTGGCCGAAAAGGACATTCTCAAAAAGATTGACCATCCATTCATTGTCAAGCTCCACTATGCCTTCCAGAGCGAAAAGAAACTCTACCTTGTTATGGACTTTGTCAATGGTGGCCAACTCTTTTTCCATCTCCAACGTGAGGCCATCTTTTCTGAGGCCCAAGTCAGATTCTATATCGCCGAGTTGGTGTTGGCACTCGAGCATCTTCACGAAGCCAACATTGTTCATCGTGATCTTAAGCCCGAAAACATTTTGCTCGACTCACAAGGCCACTGCATTCTCACCGACTTTGGTTTGGCCAAAGAAGAGGTCATTGACGACTCACACAACTCTTTTTGCGGCACACTCGAGTACCAAGCACCCGAAATGATCCAAGGAAAATCCTATGGCAAGGCCGTCGATTGGTGGTCAGTCGGCATCCTCATGTACGACATGCTCATCGGCAAGCCCCCCTTTGAGTGCAAAAACCGTGCCACTATGCAGGAAAAGATAGCCAACGAGAAGCCCAAATTCCCCCAATTTGTCTCATCGTCTGCTCGTTCACTCATCAACAGTCTCTTGCACAAAGACCCCAAACAAAGACTCGGCTCCAAAAATGGTGCCAAAGACATAAAATCCCACACATTTTTCAAATCTCTCCAGTGGCGAAAACTCGAGCAAAAAGAGATTCCCCCACCCTTTGTACCCACCACAAAGGGCGTCGAGGACATCAGCAACTTTGACCTACTATCGCTCAAAGAGTGTCTAAGAGACAGTGTCCACGGCTCCTCACCCAACCTTAGCGCATCCCAACAAAAATACTTTGACGGCTTTAGTTATGTCAGAAGTCCCCTTATTTGAATAAATAATAAATTACTCCTATATTTATTTTTTGTACAAAAAAATCACCATTAGGCTAATATCCCAAGTTTTCTTCTTTTAATATAAAATGTGCAAAAATAGCGCGAAATAATTTCATTTATTTGTGCGAAAAAATATCACTAAAACTTTTTGATATTTTGCTTAAATTTTGTTTTCTTTTCACACACCAAATCTTTGCAGAATTTTTTTTAATTTTCAATTTCCCCACCCCCTCCTCTCTCAATTTACCTTTTTTTTTACATATTTGTTTCTTTTCTGTATATATGAGAATATTATAGTGATAAAAGAGGACACTAGTAACTCTATTTCGATAAATTTATATTATTCTCATATCTAGTATATATAAAAGTTGTTTAATACTCTGTTCTTTCTTTTCCTTTTTTTTCGAAACGACACCATACAAATATATAAATATTATTTATAATTTTACATTTCTACAGAGATAGATATTATTTAGCCATATTATCGAATTAGGAAAGGTGTTTGGGAATATAGAAACAGTGATAATAATATTATTCATTTAAATCCAATACATAGACATAAATACATTCAATACCAGTACCAAAAATAATATATAATGAACGACTCTGCAACATTGCACCAATCTTCTCCTTTTTTCAATAAACTAAAGAGAAGAATAGATTCTGAAAATGATCATGATGGTTTTCATAGTAAAAGGTTTTTATCTCAGTCTATGGCAAATAAAATTGGAATATTATCTTTAAATGATGACGACTATAGTTTTCAAAATAACAGTAATAATAATAATAATAATAGTAGTGTAAATAATAATAGTAGTAATATTTTTCAAAATAATAGTATTTTTCAACAACCTACGTCTATGAATATAAATAGCAATGATATATTTAAAACATCTATAATTCCTGAAAAACAGAATTTAAATAGGAATGATAAAAACAATAATACCATTTTCAATAATAATATAAATAATAATAACAATTCACCAGTTCCAGCAACTATTAACAACAGTATGGCGATTATTCCAGTAGAAAAAATCAAAAGTACAGAATCATCACCAAAACTAATACCCAAAATCGAAACTCTTTGGGATTTAGTAACCAACATTAGTAAATCAACATATCCAATTATCCCACCACTAACACCTAGATCTGTTGGTGAAGAGTAAGTATTTAATTTTTAACTATCTATCTATTTAATTCATGTTCTCTTTCCTAATACAAATTATTTACCAACAAGTAGTAAATCTAGAGCATTGATTTTATATTCTGAACCATCTGAAGTAATTCAAGGATCATTAAGAAAAGAAGTTGTAAGTATATATTATTAATTATTAATTTATGTATATATATCTAACATATTTAAATCTCTTTTCCAATAGATTGAAAAAAGAAAACAACAATTAAAACAAAATCAAGATTTAAAACCATTAGATATGGAGATAGACACAAATGTACATGGAATCAATATAAATAAAACCAATAAAATGGAGCTTTAGTTTAATATTTATAGCATTTTTTATTAATAAAGTCTACTGTCTAAATCCAGTGCAGAGAAATAAGTTATTTTACATTTTAAGGTTACAAGTTGTTGTTATTGTTGTTATTGTTGTTTGATGTTGTTGTTGTTATTGTTGCTGTTGATGTATGTATGATGTTTCTTGGTATTAAACATTTATATAATCATCATATCATCATTATCACCATCACGGTCATCATCATCTATCACTCATTACAAAATACTAGTACTAAAGTTTAACAATTTTATTTGCTAAAATTTGAGGATTAGCCTTTGCAATGTTTGATTTAGCTAATGATTTATAATCAAATGTACAGTTGTGATTGTGGATATGCTTTCCGCAGAAAAACTCACCACATCTGCATTTATTAGACATTGATGCCATAATGCTTCCTATAGACTTTCCGCATCCTGGATATTTACATTTGAATGCCTCTTTGGAAGGTGAAGATGAGAGATCTTTGATGGATGGTGATGATGAGGGTGAGATGCCGTTGATGGAGCTGTCAGACTCTTTTGTATTGGTAATGGTTGGAATTGGGATAGATGAACTCGTGGTAGTTGTTGTGGTGGAGGTGGTGGTTGTATTAGTAGCAGCAGGCGAGGTGGTTGAAGGTGAAGAAGAAAGACTATTGCTTTCCTCTTGCTTGAGTTGTTTAGAAGGTGAAGAAGGGTTTTTAGGTGGTGTAAATTTAGAGGGAGAGGATGTAATGTCAAAATAAGACTCGTACGATCTTTTTTTACTTTTACTTGGACTGTCTTCATTATTGCTATTGTTGTTGATTTCTATAGGTTGTGTTGTAGCTGTGATACTACTATTGCTATTTGAATCTAAACTATTGTTATTCTTTTTCAATTCTTTTTGAAAACAACTTGAACATAATCCATTTGTTTTATAGTTTCCATAGAAACCACAATTCATTTTACATAATAATGGTTGTTGTTCGTTTTGATTTCCTTCGCTGTTCATGATCTTTATGTATATGTGTATGTGTGTTTATGTGTATGTATATGTGTATGTATTGTATATATTATGATAGATAAATTAATTTTAAAAAATATAGGAATGTGGACAGAATAGAGTGTGGATGTATTGTATTTTATGAGAGAGAATAAAAGAATAACTTTCACTTCATAGCATAGATTTGGTATGGATATAAACTATAGAGAATTTAATATATAATATAAAAAAAAAAAAAAAAAAAAAAAATTTAATTTTTAAAAAAAATCGTCGATACGATGTAAAGTTTGTTGAATTAAATTATTTGTGTTGTAAGAGATATATTTATCAGTGCTGACTGTGTTTAAAGATAAAGCGTTGTATTATTTCTTGTAGTTCTTGTATTTGTATGATAAAATTTAATAAATTGTTTGACTATATGGAAAGTGTTTTCGTTTTTTTTTTAAAAAAATTTTTTTTTTGTTTTTTTTTTTTTTTTTTTTTTTAATTTTGAGAGAATGGTCCCATTCACAAGCTGCAAGATCTCATTTTCTGATGACTGTGAAAAGGGTGATTGGGAAAATATCAAATCAATTTTCTAATCCATCCAACACACTCACACATAATTTTACCGACAATCTCGTGTGAGTTGGTCGACTGGGTGGGACGGCGCCAGCCAAACATGTGAGCGTCCAAAGGGGGTGTGGATATAACTATGGATTTTTTTTTATTTTTTTTATTTTTTGTCTTTTATAATGATTTGAAATGGGCATCTAAATCCACGTTGCCACCTACATTGATAATTTGAAAAAGAGAGAATAAATCAATATTTGAATAATGAAATTATAAATAAAATAATTACGTACCTGTGATAACGAGGGCAATCTTTTTCAAATTGGGATATTTGGCTTTAAATTCACTTGCCCCATTTTTCAAAACGGCTGCTAGAGAGGTAGCAGACGATGGTTCAATTATAATTTTCATTCTTTCCCATACAAGCTACATAAGAGACGATTATTGTGAATGGAGGGATATATGAATTAGTAATCTCATTTCTTATAAAAAGAGTGGTGTAGGTTGAGTGGGTGAGTAATTGAATGGGCGTGGTGGGTGGAAAGTCAGAGTTGAGTGTTGGGAGGAGTAGTTTTTAAAAACGTTTTTCAACAATGCGCAACACAATACCCCCACCGACTACACCTCCTGCGAGAGATTCTGGGAATAAGAAAAAATAATAATATCCACCACCACAACAAACAGAGGAAATGAATAAATGGATAAATGGATAAACTTACTCTCATAGCTTCTTTTACTTGTTCATCGGTGACGGTGATAACAGAGTCTATGTTTTGTTGGATGATTGGGAATGTAAGGTTTCCAACGACAGTCAATAAACCGTCACAAATGGTATTTGGTAATCCTGGTAAATGGGATGAGACTCTTTCACCTTGTGCAAATGATCGAGAGGTGTCATTGGCACCTTCTGGTTCTGCAGCAATGATTGTAATGTTTGGGTTGATGCCTTTGGCAGCAATACAAATACCACTCAAGAGACCGCCTCCACCAACAGGGCATACAATGGCATCTAGTTGTGGTACTTGATCAAGGATTTCCAAACCTACGGTACCTTGACCACAAATCACATTTACATTATCAAATGGATGAATAAAAACACATCCATGTTTTTCTCTGAGGATCTCTACATTTTCTTCTCTAGCCTTTAATGTAGGCTCACATAATAATACATTGGCACCATAGCCTTTGATTGCATTTAATTTAACTAAAATGATAGATATACATTATAAGTGATTAATATTTTTTGTCTTCCAGTCCTAAATATCATAGATATCATACTGGTGGGAGCATTTTTAGGCACAACAATGTAGGCTGTGGTGTTTTTCATCTTTGCAATCTTTGCCAAAGCTTGTGCATGGTTTCCACTTGAATGGGTGACAACACCTCTATCCAATTCCTCTTGAGTCAATTGAAGAACTGCATTGGTTGCACCTCTGAATTTGAATGCACCAACTTTACACAAAACAGTTAGTGTCGGAAATACTATAACTATTAAATTGATTCTAATCAATCGATCAATCAATCAATCAATCAATCAAATCAAATCAAATCAAGTCAGATCAACACTCACCCTTTTGTAGATTTTCACATTTAAAGTATAATTCAAGACCACCACACAATTCATTGATGGTCGAGTTTGTAAGAATGGGTGTTTGGTGTACAAAAGGTTTGATTCTCTCATGAGCCTCTTTGATGTCTTGGAGTGTAATATTTGTAGAATTTGGTTCCATTGTTGTTGTTTTGTCTTGTCAGAGACGAGATGTTTGCCAATCAATATAACCGATTTTTTCATTTATTTTCAACAAAAATCTATTTTTTTTTTTTTTATTTTTTTTTATTTATTGAGAATCACCCAAATTGGTGGAATAATTCTTTATCTCATTTTTCAATTCCCAACTTTACATATAACCCCCTATCTATCTTTCACTTTGTTCATATTTTTTTCAATTTTTTAAAAATATTGATTTGTTCCCTGTTTTAGTGTGTCTGCCTGAGGTGGTTTATTTTATAAAGTTTGTACACAAACACGCACACGCATATATCTATCTGTATATCAATATAAAGAAATGGAATTTCACTATGAATCTATTTACCAAAAGCAGGGCGAGGAAAAGGAACAGCAATCGAATTCATCGGTAGATTCAACAACCTCTTCGTCTCCCGCAGCTACTGATACATTTGACTTGTTATCTAAATCCATACCTACGATATCGAGTTGGGGATGGGGATCCTTTTCCTCTATTGTAGATACTGTTAAACAAAAAGTAATATCTTGTATATCTTCTATGTCAGGGTTTAGGTTATTAATCATACAGTATTCATTCTATAGTCAGAGGATATCATAAATACATATAAAGAAGAAATACAGAATCAACAAGTTCAAGCACAACAAGAGTCTTTGAATAATGTAAATGTAAATTTGAATCAAGAGGATGGTATCATTATCGAGGAAGATGTTAGTGATGACGACGGTGGTGACGATAGTTTATTAACATCGCCTATTATACAAAATCTGTCAGTTTTGGATATTAAAAACAAGATATCCTTTGGTTTCTCAAAGTTTTTATCAGAGTTTCCATCAGCAATCAATAATGATAATGGCAATAATAGTTTAGAAAAGAATAGAGATAATTTTACATTAAATAATAGTAGTAGCAATAGTAAATTAACAACTACAACAACAAGTTTAACAACAGATATCGATGAAAAAGATATTTATTTTTATAGTAATGATCCAGAAAATAGTTTATATAAACAATTTAGAGAGTCATTTAAATTATTAGATTATCAATCAAAGATTACTCAGTTGTTGATGAACAACTCTAGAGTCTCAAAATCTTATCTTTATTTAGTACCATCAAAGGTTTTAGAATTTGATTTTTGGTCAAGACATTTCTTTAAAGAACATTTAATAACTTTAACTGAAAAGGCTTTGCAATCTAAAGATACTCTTGGCGATGAAGATGAAATTACTTGGGATAATGATGATGATGATGATGAAAATCAAAACAAAGATGAAGAAATCATTCAACAAGAAAAAGTGGAAGCAGAAATAGAAAATACTGGTAATGATATTAAAGAAGAAGAGGAAGAAATAAAAGAAGCAAATCAAGTAAAAGCAGAAGAAGAGATAACAGAAGTAAAAGAAGATATAGTAGAACCAGTTATTAAAGAAGAGGAAAAAGAAGAAAAAGTTGTTTTAGAAAATGAAAATGATACATCATTAATTGATATTATCGATCAACCAAATGATCATTTAATTCAATATGATCCTTTAACATCTTTTTCAAATGTAAATAATAATAATGTAAATATTCAACAACAACAACAACAACAACAACAAGAGGAAACACTTTTACAACCTATCACTAGACCAACACCTCCAGTTACACCATCAACTATTCCCAATAATACAATTCCAAAGAAATTATCAATGGTAGAATTAAATGATTGGGAAGTACTTAGTGATAAAAAATCAGACGAAGAAGATTGGGGTGCTTGGGAATAAAAGACTCAACATCGTAGTAGTAAACAATAAAAATAAACAAATATTATTATTATTATTATTATTAATATACATAATACACATACACAATAGAAAGGTTGTTTTATTAATATTAATAAATAGATGATTATTGTTGTAAATTTGAGGTATAGTTTTGTTTGAGTGTTTCAATTTCTTTGATTGATTCTTTATGAATGTTTTCCAATTCAGTGAGTTGACTAAGACTGAGATCAGTTAAACCAACGCCCAATATTTCAGCGATACCCAGACCCAATGCTTCTGCTTTCATATTTTTACTGTACAATGAATTGTTAAATTCTGCAAAATAGGTTTCAATCTCTGTCAATCTAGATACAAATATTTTGAATTTACTTGATTGTTCTAGATACAAATGTGCCAACGCTTCATATTCTTTTTTATAATCTTTTTGTTGGCTTTGAATTGTAGGTGTCTCTCCATTACTGACATTTAAGGATGGTTCATTAGTAATAATAAATTCTTCATCTTCTATTTCATCTGTTTCATAACTATTAATACTATTATTACTATGAGCAAGATCTGGTGATAGCTCAACTTTACTTTCTTTTTCCTGTTTAGCTTTAATTTTTTCTTTTT